>JAMKCH010042812.1:0-12780 GCA_023653785.1 Ophioderma brevispina
GCAATATTAGTGAAAAAAATCATTGGATAAACTATCAATGTGTTACCCAATTTCCTCTTTCGAATTAAAAACTAATGTGATGGAATTTATCTCTGCTTGATAATGCATGTGTGCCATATCTTGGTTTCTTTTACTGAGGGAAAGTTTAGTTGATAATTAATTGCACATCCCCCTCTTTTGCTGTTAATTTTGTTTGGTTGTTTTCTTAAAGCCACCATCAGTCATGGTTTGCCAATTTGGTCTAGCAGATTGGGAGTTGCAAAAATTGAGATATGGTAATGCACTACATGCTCCAGGAGCCACCAATGTTTTCTCATCCATGATATTTTGTTACATGTGTGCAGTCTATTAAATACTTGTATTCATTTAAGTACCAAAAGAACCAGCTCTATACTCTAAACCTACGTCTCGCAAGAAATGCCTGGTATTTGTGACTCATGACAGTATTTGGATCAGTGTAAGAGATTTGGTTGTTCGTACATCATGCGCTGTCTTAATCGCATGCGATTTAGACCGCCTAAGAGTGTATAAGGCGTTTTGTCGTGAGGCTTTGCAGCACATCACATCGATTTAAGTTACTTTGCTAACTTCAAAGTTTAAGAAAGTATACTGGTTCTGGATTGCATGGTGAACTGGTGTGAGCTGTACATTGGGGGTTCAAGGATGTTTTACTCTTTATTCTTATAGAGAGTAAATCGATATACAAGTGTTAAGCACTGGGCCAATTCTATTCCCCCCCCCCCCACATCAGATAGTAATAATGGATAGCTTCCCGTGAAATGAGGAAACATGGTGCTCCAGGAGGAAACCAATTTGTTGACCTTATCTTAACTGCAATGTGAGTTTCTATCTTAATCAGCTAAATTGTTATTGTTATGGTGCTAACTATCATTCAAACTGCAAACACTATTGTTACTCTAATCCTAAATCTTTAAAACCTAATCGAAGCCCAGCGTACCATTATCAACTGTTCATAGATGTAAAAATGTCAAGACGTACAGCTTCTAACAAATTGTCGACACGAAAAATATTGATTTCAGCTAGTTGCTTTCAGGGTACTTCACTACAGCCATTCCAGTGTAACAATGTAAAAAAAATCAACTTGGACAAAATCGGGCTGTAGATCGTGAAACATTTTGCAGCAAATTACTGATAGGACTGTTTAGTTTTATCTTTGGTTGGTTTCTTTTATTTTTTGTACTGGTGGGATGCTATTTATTTCTAACATGTAACAAATTTTCTGTGATTCTGGATTGACAATATTATGACCATTACTAAGTATATCAAAAACAAAAATCTGGTAATCTTATATATTGTTTTCATGTAACTTTTCATCTTCTAGCTGGAACAAAGTCAGAGCAAATTGCAGAGAACGCGAACAAGTGAAAAAAAGGACGTGGAAGGGTCACAGGTTGAAAGGTCAACTAAATACAAAAGACCAGGATCTGATGTCAAAGGTGAATGTTTTATCTTTGTTTTTGTTGGTTTTTTCTTCTATATGCATGTCTAATCAAAACAATTTAGGTTTGAAAGTAGCGTCCAAGCTAAAGTCAGGGCTAGGGGAAGTTAATTAGTCAACTACCTCATGAAATTATTCTTAAATGATATTTAATTGGACTGTTGAAATTGATTGTTTTAGATGAATGAATTACGTAGACAAAGTGCACAGGTGGACCAAGCTCCAGGAAGAACTAGACAAACTGCGTGAAGATGACACCACCAAGACAACTCAAATCATGGACAAACTATTGCAAAATAGACCGAGTTAAACAAAAGAGGTAATAAAATCAGCAATGAAGCATTGTCAAAATCTTTGACAAGACCTAAATGGAAACAAGACATCATTTACACAAATTTTTCACACTTAAAGTATCTTACGGGGTTAAACGGCAAGCAAAGTACCCATTGAATGTGGGTTTAATACACCTGTCAGTTGTATGGCGCACTATACGACCCGGATGGTGCGTCATTTGTCCAATGTGAGGCGGATTTACCTATACCATGGGAGCACCCCTGGGTCTCAAATAGGACGCACCCTTTGCTTACAATGACGGTACTTCAAATACTTTTTTTGACGCCATTCTGATAATGACGAACAATTTAAGTCCTAAGACGCCGTCGTTCATGACGAACTGCATGAAACTGAGTGAAATTGTCCGAATGATCCGGCGGCACCGGCACTGAGTTTGGCCAGCCGCTCAATTCGTTTTAGTTGTGCGCTTGATAGAAGCAATCGATCGGTGTACATATTTCCGTATCCTACCTCTTGACCAATAAAAGTAATGAAAAAGGAAACTACTTTTGCGATTCATGGGGGATCTTCCCCTATGTGCTGTTTGTGGTGTGTTGGGTTGGAAACAAGCTTGTGAGATGTTTCCCCTGTTAATTTCTTCCTTTCAGAAGAAGTTATCAGAGCTCGGCGAAAACTTTAAAAAATACGTCCCCTCCCTTTGGTAAAGGCCAAAGTCTCACGCCACAATCAGCTTTAACATCAAGGACTCACAATTTTACTTCGGAGAGGGGCCCGGAGGGGCGGTTATTCCTGTAGCTTGGCACCCATGTGTACATCCTGCGCCTATATAGTTACTCCCAGTAAAAGGTAATCATTTGCCTCTCAAAACTTGTATGTGCACGTGGTATATGAAAACTGATGATGCGAGCGTGATCAAAAAAGTTGGGATCAATTACCAATTGCGTCCGACCCTCAAGACAGCCGGACGGACTCTGCTGCCCAAAACTTTCCACTTACTTGACGGTGGTACTGGGCATGGGGATTCCCAATGTTAGGATTCCTGGTTTATGATGTATGGATAAGGTTTATTGTATGTTTTTCTTTTCTTTATATCGTGACTCCGCACACGGCTAGGTAATAAAACTTAATTTTTATACAAGTACATGTATGTATCCCGCCTATCCGCGTATATAAATTAATGCCTTTCTACCACTAAAAAAAATTATTTTATTAACCCTTTGACTGAGATAAAACATTGAGGTGGTTTGACAGTATAATTGGTGTTTTCTCTGCAGTATAAATTCACTCATCTAGGCTTTATCAATCAATACAAATTACAGAAGGACTTAACACATGTGTGTCTTCCAAATCTCAAGGTATGTGGAACTACGTGTTGGAAACAATCCAAAGAAAATGTTCAGAAAAGATTTTGGATTAAAACCAACTTATTAACCCCTAATGATTGATTTGCCGTAATAGAGAATGGGCCAGCGGTCCCCGGCAGAATTTTCGGTCAGCAAATAATAATTAATCGATTTACCATTTTTAGTGGGAATTTTAAAACATTGACATTGGGCCAATACACTTGATTCCATCGGGATTGCTGGTTGTTATCGTGGTAATTTTTATTTGGACCATTGGAGGGGGGGCTTTTGAGTGCGGTGACGGCAGTTGGGGGGGAGGCGAGTTTGTACTTTGAATTGTACTTTTTAATTTTTTATTTTTTAAGTATAGGTACATTTATCTTTTTTTGCCCCTGCTTTAAGTATTGATAAATCGAATTGGCATTGTTTAAATGATTCCAAAAAAAAATATAAAATGGCTATGAATCATTGTGTTCATGATTTTAGTGAGCGCGGTTGAGATTTCTCATTTTTGCGCAATCATACTAGACACTATTTTTTATAAGTCTATGGTACTGTATTTATTTATGTGTGTGGTTGAATAAAACATTGGACGTCTGCCTCCATTGCTTTGACCAAAACATTTTAGAAAATGCATGCTATTCGACATCGATTCGCGCAAGCTGGCAAGCACGTGCGTTGTAAATGTACAGATCCCATTGTTCCGTCAATTGCATTCCCACCTGTACAAGTAACTTCTTCGGTTCAACATTCATTCGGTAAGAGCGCGGCGGTGAAACATTTGACATTCATAAAAACTATTACACAGTATTCTTTTGCTATACGGCATCATCAAAATTCCACAAAAACATTACATTTCCCATGAATGCGTTGTTGGGATTGTTGTACTATAAAATCCGATATCATTTCGGCCTTGTACCATCTGTATGTATGGTGGCACGATTTCCAACTTCACCCCCGCAACGTTACGCTGTCGACGGCCTTTTGGCCCGCCCGTTTTTATGATGTCAAGATTTGAATGTTTTGTCACTATGCTATTGATTACAGAGCAAATGTTTATCAGAATTAGGGTTTTCCCCAATTCATAATTACCTTCACACATTTAGAAAGGGGGGGTAATGGAAATCCCTTTGATTACTTTTTCTTTATTGTCAATTTGTCTTTTTTGTTGGTATTATTGACAAACAATAATTTACAAGGAAAGTGTTTGTTGGCCTAACATAAATATTATTAAGAAAAAATATGTAAAATAGCGTATTATTTGACCGACCCCGAAGTAAAATGATGTAGTCCTTTCTTGATTTTAAAAAGCCTTGTTGGTGATGCGTGAGCAAGACTGGAAGAGCTAACTTTGATTAAAAGGGGACCGGAGGGTGCCAAGTTTGTTTACATCCGCCGATGTTATGATCAGGTGAAGAATGTGAACAAGCCTGAGATCTGGTGATTCCAGGCGATTTTGGTTGTCGTAGGTTATTACTATTACGATGTTGTTATGAGGAATTTCAAAGAAACACGGGTAGAAGGTCACTGTATGCGATCTCCTAATGCGTCAGGATCCCTTTATGTAATTAAATCTTGGGATATATTCTCCGCAATGACGTATATGTAAATTAACAAATTGAAACCCGACACAAAAAATTTCCACTTGTCAAACAACACTTTCGCTCATTTTTACATTCTGATTGACAGAATAAAAACTCGACTCATCCATGGTAGATTGGGAAAATGAAAATTGTGAGTCCATCTCGCATAAAAAAATCCCCGTAAAAATCCTGCATATTGGGCAAAATCATTTTATATGTCTGTAGCTATTTTACACGCCCGCACACGGTAAAACAGGTGCTGGTACTTCATGTACATACATGTAACGCATTAATATTAATCACTGAAAGACCCGGTTGAAGCATGTGTGATATTTTAAACAAATGGATCGTCATAAAAGTTACTTTACAGAAAAGATTGGTATATATCGTTTTCGTCTTTATGCTAGCACCTCAATTTCAATCCATAGTCAATCGAAGACTGTAGATTTAATTCGACATCTTGAGCTACATTGATTGCAAATTGAACCAATGTTTGTGACGCTCAATAGAAAAATTACTTAAAATTGGAAGTTGTAGGGGTAACCGTGGTGTGTGGAATTCGGTGGTTGCGTCCATTGGAAGTATTCCGCAGGACTGCAGCTGCTTAATCTTACATTTATCATTATTTGGTCCTTAAAAATTGTGATTTAACTAAAGTAAGTGTTTACATTGAGAAATAAAGTTGGTATTGAAAAGAAAGGAAAAATATTTTTTTAATTTTTTAGGTTTTTTCTTTTTTTAAGTTTTGTTCAAGTAAAACTTAGTATTATAAATAAACAGGAATATAAAAAAAAAAATAGTGGACCACTGGATATTTCCTTGGACTCCCATGCTTCAAGGAAAGTGTGACAGAGGTTCAAATCTCCCCCAAGATTAGGTTTTTCTTCCTCTTCACATTCGCATAATGTATAATAATGAAAGACCGGCATTTTAAACAGTATAACGTCATTATTTTCCAAAAATTTGCTATTTCCAACATGTTTTTACTTTGAGATTGGGGGTGTACAGTAGTTTCCTGTACACTCCAAAGAGAGCTCGAGATACCACTAATATTATAAAATACAAGAAGTTCGTATATAACCTTGATAAAATCGAGGTGGCATATACAATTAACACGGCAGCTATACCATGTCTACTGCGGCAGCTACTGCACAGTACACACTGGATAATTGCGCGGCGGGCGCGGCAAGCTAGGGCTTACAAAGTACCACAGTTATTAGGTAAACGTATGTGGGCTACTCTGCTGTACCCTACCTCAATGGCTACCCTGTAGGTGCCACTAGGTGGAGAGAAGGGTGGAGTTGAGTAGACAGTAACGGAGTAGACACGCACAGCTACCAAGTAGCTTACCGCGGGTACCACGACGCCATTTTGAGAGTGGATGGAAATTCATGAAATGCGGGCGCTATACCTCGGGCTCCGTTTAGCATTTTTGAACGTTTTTTAGGGAAAAAATTCGAAATTCAAATCGGGCATCACCAAAAAACCCCCGTAGTCCGAACATGTAATAAAAAATGGCAAATATATGCCAAAAATATCAAAAAAACAAAATTGGCCATGAGAAATATGCGAGCGCTGAGAGCCGGTGTAACAACGTAGCTACTCCACGACGGTGCATACAGCCGCTGTGTGTACACTATACGTCTATGCGGCAAAAATACACGGAAAATCCTGGACGGCGAGTGGACGTCTAGTGGGTAGGTAATCATGTATACTCAGTGGTAGCTGTTTTGTCAAGCTACCTTAAAGAAATTGGCCGTGTATGAACTGCAGTGAAGTGTTAATAAAAATATTAGGGAGCTAAAAAATATCAGCAGTTGATCGCCCGTGATCGCTACAGCAGTCCAGGATTCGCATTGCAATTGTCGTAGTCGGCAACCAATACAGCTCTTTAAAAATGTCTAAAGGAAAGGCACTCAGTGAAGGGTAATTCAAAAATAATAGCAGTCGTATTCTCCCCCTGATCCTACAGAGACAGGATTTCGATTTCCAACTGTCATAGTCGGAGACATATGGCTTTTAAAATGGTATAACGGAACGGCCCGGGTGTACCAAGACTGTGGTTTATTTAAAGCTGTAAAACGACCGACAACTAGAAAGAAACACAAATAAAGAGAGCCGGAAATGGATTAGGAAGAGATTATCGGTTGAGATTATGGTCACGCCAGTACGCAATCGAACGAGTTGTAGGGAAAAGTACTGGTAAAATTTGTGCGTTGGAGACGTGAGTTTCTAGAATCACTAACGAGAAAATAACGCACAAACTCGGTTAGTTTGCGTGAGCTATGATAACTCTATCCATGGATGCCCGGAGTAGTTTCAGCATAGGTCACCAAAACAAGTTTTACGAACATGACAAAGAATAAAAACGCATTCATACGTGGAAACGTGGCGAAAGGATCAGAATTTGGATTACACTGCTGAGGCATTGTAAAAGCCGGACGGTAGGCCTTATATCTGATATCTACACAACGTTCGTATGAGGAAGACGGCATTTACCGAAACCAGGGAAAATGACGAACATTTACGCACCTATTTCTCAATGTGTGACGGACCAAAGGCTTCAATGATGGTACCCTGCGTCAAGAAGGTGGTGGTAAATGACCCACCCATGCGCACCTTTCCCGGGGGTCGCATAGTGCGCCCTACAACTGACAGGTGTATATGTTAATTAGAAGAAAACCTGTTAAGAATTTTAAAGGTGTATTTACCATTAAAGGTCTTTGGTCTGCTTTTTGAAATGGGTCTTCGGCGAATAGTCGCCTAAAAGAAAACTATTTCAAGAGAGCCACTGCTAAGGAAAGATAAATTGAGCGTGATCCTAATATATGGCAGCACACAATGTATCACATGGCAGCTTATTGCATTACAACCTTGTTGTACTAAACATAATGATGTATCTATTTCACTGCTAATACCTTGGTAATGTTATTTTAATACACAGAATGAAGGTTGAGGAACAAGACTAGGGAGATAACCAGCCTTGAACAGCACTGTTCCAAATTGCAGAACCAGATAGCTGATAGACGCATGGAGTTGAAAGGAGACACTTCCTTAAATTGTAAATTACAAACTGGCTGAAAACATGCTCAGACAAAAGGTATGTGGTTAACAATGGACTAAAACTGCTACCCAAAATTTCTTGCCTCCCACATGTACGAGATCGAGGTCACCAATGTTGATGGCAGTAATCCCTTTTGAGTACTGAGGAATGTTCCAACTTTTGGTCAAGTAGGAACTTGGCCTCCCTGAGACAATTTGAATGGCATCCCCTTCATGATTAGATGATTGTCTGTAAATGCACAGCTGCTTCGTCACTGTGATGGTGAAGAGCCACTTGCAAGCTTGTGCCGGGAAATATGAAATACTGGTAGGTTTACAGTGAATATTTGCTCAAATTAGAGTTATTTAATACATGGTATCTCCTCTGACCTCACTTTCCGATATTCACCCTCACCGGAAGTACACAATTGCTTATTCCCTGAACCAACTGCACATGCAATGTCTGAAACTCGAAAAAGGCTTATTTGGTGCAAAGCCAATACACAAACCACCACATTGATAAAAATGTTCTTTAAATTTTTCACATTTTGTGTTTGCTCGCCAAGACCTGCCAAGAACTACGCCTGAGAAGATCTTGCCATCCTCAGGATAGGGTCCGAAAGTGGAGACAAAAAGCAGGGTAGAGATTGGTATTGAAGAAGACTATAGGAACATAAAAGAACAGGTAATTATCAGTGGTTACTTTTAAAAATTTTTTTTTAATGTTCCACACCCTAAATAATTTGATGTGTATGAATATGAAAACACAAGAGAAGATTCCAGTAGCTTCCCACTGCATTGCTTCTAATGGCGGTTTCTGTACAGGTTTTTAATGATGTGAATCGTTAGTGATGAAACATGGCTAAAATTGGATCAGTACTGATCACAAACTTGGCATTTTAAGAGTGTTTAGCTCTAAACGATTCACATGACTACCTGTACAAAAACTCCATGGGAGCAATACATTGTGGGAAGGTACTGATATCTTCTCTTATGAAAAAAAAAAAAAAAAACCATCAGAATACTTTATACAACTGCTGTGATTGCAAAATATATGGTGTAAAATATCCATCAGGTCTGGAACCCAATCTCAAGTGACATTAATAGATCCACAATGAATTGACATTTAGAATACAATATTTTAATAGGTGTACCGGTCAATCCTCAGTGTCAACCCAATCACTAGCCCCATCAAACTTTAGATTTTATATTTAATAAACCTTGTATTTTGCCTTAATCACATCTGCCAAATATCGTGTTTCATTGTTTCCAGTTTGAAATACATGCAAAATATGGTTGTATAGGACCACTGAAAAGTGTACAGCAATCTATGAGCTATTGTAATACACTGTGTCTACTGGCATTGAAAAGAATATTGGGTTCAGAAGAAATTTTAGAATTAAAGATGCATTGATCATGGCTTTCACATGAAACAAAATAATGGTGTAAGCAGCTGGTGAACTTGCAAATGAAGTGAACAGAATTTATTTAGGTATGGGAGCCAGATGTTTATCTTTCATGGTCTTCAAATCAGTGTGGTCTCTAACCTAAGCAGGGTTTGTCTGATATAAACACGAGATTGTAAACTGTATAGCTGTACACATTTTGAAAATTTGTTTCAGACATTATATGGAGCAGGACTTACAGGCTTGTGCCATTCATCCTTTTCCTCATGTATTTAACATTAAAAAAAATTGTTAACGTACGAGTCAGCAGTTAGCAAAAGCTATATGATGCAATACTAAAGGACTTCTGACTTGAGACTGACAGCTTAATATGTCTGGTTTGATCTTTATTTCAGTTTGATGAAATGGAACATCAGAAGCACGAAGCTGAATTAGCTGTTGCTCCCTTAAGGTAAGTACCAGAGGGTGTATTGAGTCCATCCCACATGCACCCGTTTTGCGGAAATTTAACTCAATAGGATCATGTGCTCCCACAAAAATCATATGAACTTGGAGCCAGCTAGGGACCCACCTAAAGGATTTTTTTTGCTGATTCATAAACTTCTTGAACACTATTTATCCCTAAGTACGGACAGGTGTTTAGTAAAGTATAGGCACATTGCAATGCATTATGGGATTGGTTAAAAAAAAATTTTTCTTTTTTTATCCATTTTGAAAAAAAACTCAGTCATTGGATATGAGGATGATTGCTAGTACTTTGCTTCTGATACCTTAGGATTTAGGGCATGATGAACATATTGCCAGATAAGGGATGATGATTAGTTTTAAGAAGGGCCCTGGAGTTTGGGGTGGCGTTTGAGGAAGGAGGGAATGATCAAAGGATGGGGATGCACGGAATCGGGTGCAGTGTGAGGGCGGGGGTAAAGGTTGATTGCTACGAGTGTAAGGTATAATCCAGCAACCCCTTCACAGGACAAAAAAACCCGGATTCAAAACTTTGGTATTTACCACTACTACTACTAAGCACCCTCCATATTTCTCAAATTTGAGATTTTGCATGTAAAGGATCACCCATATCTCTAAAACACACCGTGACTGATACTAAACTGAATAATTACCTATGATGATGAATTTATTTACAAAATAGTACTCGGACTTTTACACAAGTCTTGGAAACGGCATCATAGAATGTGCTTATAATATAAAAATACTGATTTGATTGAAAAAAACTTCAGATTATGTATGCATTGCTACTGAAGGAATACTTTCAAATACCACAAGAAAGACATGGATGGTTTGGACTGAAAAGGCTAATTTAATGTCCTGTATGTGTGAGAAAAGTAAATGTTGAGCAGTATTTTAATCTGTAAAAAATGTTATGATTCCTTTTGTGTTTCTTTCTAGGCAAAAAAGGTATCATACTTAACACAGAAGTGCAAAGAGAAGGAGCTATCTCCGGCAGTTGCCATGGATGTTCATAGAACTGACCCCAAGAAAGCTGAAAGACTTCTCAGTGAAATCTCTGCTACTCTGCCCAAGGAGGCAACCAACCAGCCTCTGTCAAAATGAGCGAGGATCAGAAGTCATCGTAGCCATAGTAACAGGTCTGTACTAGATCCTGTCCGGAGGAAGAACGGTTTACTCCAGTGTTGGGCAAGATAAATGGTCCAATGATGGACAGACATCGTCAAAGGTCAAGTAGACCAAGAAGACATGGAATCCCACCATCCATCTTCAAGTTGTTGGATGATTTGGATCTTGGGGGGATGTGGATCTTGGGGGAGATTGGGACTTGGAGAGGTACTCGTGAAGGGAGCTATAGATCAACATCAGAGTATCTGGCAGACCTGTTCCCAGATTTGAAGATGATGATGATGAGGAGGATTTAGTGTCTTCTCTTATTGGGGGTGGTTTGTTCAATCAGGAGGAAGCATCATAGTCAGATTGGAGGGAGAGGTGATGGAAGAGGGCTCTTGTCAGGATTAAGGGGTGTGGAGAACATGGGTAATGGACCAGATGGAAATATATCAAGAACTACTCAAAACAAAGACAACAGAAGGAGGAACACAAAATACCAGTAAAAGATACGTAAGAATAGCAAACATTTGCTAATGGAGTTGAAGAGCAAAACAAAAGACTTCTATAACATGTGTAGGATATGCTTGTAGGAGCTTTTGGCTCAAATTTTTTTAAAAAAAAAGGACAAAATGTGTTCAAAACTTCAATGTGTATGATCTGAAAATTCAATATTGCAATTGCTTCAGTATTTTTTGATCTTGTGGTGTTTTGATAAGAGATGTAGCTTTTATTTGATGATTTAAAGTCAGTATACTCTCTTCTTTATAAACTGATGGTGTTTTGTCTTTCTGTGTTTTTTGAAATTCGCTCTATACCAGATTCCCTATGGGCCACTAGTTTTGTCTTGATTCCAGGTGGTTAGTCTAAAGTTAGAACATGGGTTTCCCTAGAAACCAGGGATTTCGTAGCAAAATAAACCAAATATTATCTGATTTTAAAAGTTTGTGGAGCTAGTAATGTTAAAATAACAAAAAAAAAATCAAAAGCCTAGCCAGTTCTGATTTTGATATAATCAGAAGTTGATTCACTCCAGCTGTGAAGAAATAGGACGAACCAATTTTAGTCCAGGGGTGTGACGGAGAGACAAGAATCAGGTACACTCAAAATCACCAGAGCACATTTTAAGTGCATCATATGACGTGCCACATTTGCTTACCATGAGCACTGCATTTGTGCTCTTTGAGTTAACCTTTTGATGTGAACAGTGACCAAAGTTTTTAGTTTGTAAATTTCGAACAGTCTTCGAATGGTGTGTCCCTTCCCACACTGTGTATTTTCATATCATCTTCGCCACTTACATTAATTGTACATAACTACACTCTGTGTAGATGTGTGTCAACATTTCTGTTGTGTGTTTGTACTTTATGGAATGTGTGTGTTTGTGAGTATGTCCATTCCCCATTAGTTTCCCTCCTGCTCTATCTTTATGCCATCTTCGCAAATTCATCCCATTTAAGGTGTGAACTTTGACGGAGAAGATGATGGTTATGTGTTCACCTGCCAAGTGAAATGTCTCGTTAACAGACATTCATGTAAGTTTTTTTAAAGTTTTTTTGGCTTTTCCTTGAGAGCAGCGATTTAAGCAGCGATTGCTGATTTGCATAATATCAAAAAAAAAAACATAAAATTCTAGTTTTGGTAATTTGTTACTGGCAAGGATGTGCGAAATATTACCTGCAACTGGTTGGCTTGAATATTGTGTATTAAGGCGAGGCAGTACTTTTTATCTGATTCTGTAATAAATTGAAAAATCAAAAAACAAAAAAATTCTGACTTGAGATCAAAAAGCCTTTCCCTGGGAATTATCCCAGATTTATAAGGGTAAATCATTACACGGAACTGATTTCCTTTACAACAATGTTACTGAAAATATGCATTTCCCTCTGGAGAAGTGGAATGCCCCAAATTACCATAATAAAACACCCCTAAAAGAGAAGTGGCTCGATGCAGTGACCCCAGGTCAACCCTGTCGACCTTGCTCTTCCTCAATTCCGTTTTGACTGTTATTCAAAACGGCCGCGTGTTACCGCAGCTCTCAATATTACAGCCAAAATTAACTGAGATTTCTGATACTG
>JAMKCH010042813.1:0-92973 GCA_023653785.1 Ophioderma brevispina
TTTATATACAGTAGCCCTCACCTGAAATGATTAAGCTCCAAATCAGCGCGATTTTAAAGGGTAACAACAGAACGATTTTATAATTAATGCGCCAGCGACATTATTTTTAAGCAGACGACGCGAAAATGTCACTGTAACAAAAATACAAAACACCGCAGAGTGATTCTCACGGCATGCAGCTTGTTTGCCCGGTCTGTGACCTTTGTGGTTTTAATTATCAATGAGAACGAAGGTATATGTAGTCATGGAATAGACACATTGTTGATTTAAAGTACGGAAAATTTAAAAGTTCGCCTACAAACATTACCTGGAAGTCTTTAACTTCTTGTCCTATCTGTTTGGTTGTGTTATTTTTATGTGTAAAATTATATATCTATTCTTCCAATGGGCTTAGACTATCATTTGCGAGCAAATTGAAGAACTTTCTTATTTTTTCTCAATGTTGCAGTTTGCCGCTTAAGGCTTAAGTGAAAATGCTAGGCAAAACTAGAGGTTTCAGTATTCTACTTTCTTATGTCAAAATTACCAAGGTTTTGATAGCAAATTTGGTGATAGAGGTAGGTGAATGGGAATATAGCGTTCAGGCGGCAAAAGGATGATACAACAAAAGCTGTGCAATATAAATTGCTAGAATATTTGATTAGCTCTATACTGCTGCAGTTGATTTTGTAACTGACATAGATCTTGTCTTCAGGACAATAAGAATGGAAGGTATCAATATTTTATTGTTAGTAATATTAAGATCGCTCTCTTAAGATGACACTCATATATAGTGTGGTTTGGTATGTCAATGAACCAGTTCCCGTAGGATTTTGTCCTACTAAAATGATTTTCTTGCTGTTTTCATTCCATAGGGACCAGACTGTCAGAAAAATGATAGGGACTGCTGACCCTTCCTCAAAGGGGGAAATGTTAATAAAGGATAAAATTAAAATCGAGTCAAATGTGTTTTAATGTAAAGGGTCATTCCATGCCAATTCAACAAATCGAGTCACCATCACCTCATGGATTCTTTCTTTTTGCGGTTGTTACTGAAAGGACATCATGAGAAACAAAATCCTGAAAATTTGAGCTCTGTACTCTTTCGTTTTCACGCTACAGCAATTTTTAATTTGAGGGGCATCACATCAACCAAACATGTACGGTGTGAAATTAATATTCAGAGGGCAAAAGTAAAGAACTACACCCCTCAGATCCTTCAAACTTGCAATTCTGGATAACCTTTTGTGCAGATGGCACATATGTGAACAGAAAAAAATGCACCTTGTCCCAAGTTAAATATACAGGAGGTCAAAAATGGCTCCAAAAAAACCACTCGGACCATACTTTGGGGGGACCCTTAGTCAAAAAGTAAAGTGATATAACTCCAAATTTGGGCTGATGAAAAGCTTATCTTTAAATACTACCCCTGGTGTACAATCTTATTATGGATATCAGCTTGATTGGAAGAGAGAGATTATAGCTGTCGCAAAAAGCCAAGTATGAAGTCCAAAATTAACCATTGATTTGACCCCCCTTAAAAATCAATGACAGACCATATTGACACCCAAATTCTGCTTGAAATATGGCCTTAAGAGGGGGCCCCTGCCCTCTACACATGGATAGGTAGGTAAGAGTCGCGATTGAAACATAAGGAAGGTTGTTTTGGACCTCTACAATATGGCGGTAAACCATGCATACACCTTGTCAACCAATTAGTAGAAAACATATGGTGGAATGTGTGCAGCAGCAGGTGTATGTATTGTTTCCGCCAAGTGTAGAGGTCAAAACCCAACTTCGTTGTTCACTCGGCGACCATTCCACTGTGCGGTGCCCGCTATCCATGTGTTAGAGGTCAGTGGACCCTGCGGAAGTTGGTGCAAAGTTTCAAGATGGTTGTCTAACTTCCATATGGAGGTAAACAGGCTTTCAAAGAAATCTAAAACTTTCAAACTAATATCAACCAAAGTTCCCATTGAAATGTACACAGAATTCTGAAATTTGCAACCTGGGTATTCAAGTGCAGTTTTTTTTAAGGACTTTGAATCCAAGTGTGACCGTTGTAGAACTCTAACAATGAAATTCGAAATCAATATTATCACCTTATTAGCACCTAGCAGGTATGAACCAAAAATTTCAGCTTGGTGTCTTGGTTGTGTTAGGAATTTATAATACTTTAATTATCTAATGGAATTATATAGTCAACAGTGAACTGTGAAGTTAAACCCAGTTGCCTAAGTTCAGGTGTCCTGTGTTTTGCAATGGGAATTCTTCAAAACTGAATTACATGAAGTAGGACATTTTTGAAGACCAGTATTATAGAAGTCACTTAGACACCACAATGAAACTTTGCCAAAATATTAAGCCAGAACCCCCCCTCAAACATATTTCAAGCAGAATTTTGGTGCAAGAATGTATGACATTGGTTTTTAGGGGAGCCAAGTCAAGGTCAAATTGGAATTTTTACTTTTTGCGACCAGCTATATCTCTTCCCAACAAGCTGATATAAGTTAACGATTGTACACAAAGGGGTAGTATTTAAGATTAGCCCTATTTCCAGCCCAAATTTGGAAGTTATATCCCTTTTATTTTTTGATGGGCCCCCCAAAGTGGGGTCCGAGTGGTTGTTTGAGCCATTTGACCTCTCTGGCATTTGTAAAATTGGGGCTAAGGTGCATTTTTTGGTTCAACAGATTGTGCAATCTGACAGCAAAAAGGTTAATTCAGAATGCCAAATTTTGAACGGATCTTAGGGCTGTAGTTCTTTACTTAAGCCCCTCTGAATATTGAATTTTACACCAGTACATGTTTTGAGGTGAGGTGACCCCCTCAAATTTCAAATTGCTTCTGTAGCGTGAAAACGAAAAGAGGGGTACAGAGCCACATTTTCAAGATTTAAGTTTCTCATTGAATGTCTTTCAGTTACACCAAAAAAAGAAAGAAATCCATGGGTGATTGGTGTACTCGATTTGGTGAATTGGCATGGAATGACCCTACATTAAACATGTTGGTCTCATTATAAGCCATTATAAAAAGTATATATATGTGCCTAGGTTCGACCTTTAGTTTAAAGCGCTATAGCCCAATGGTTCAAGGTCAGATTGCGGGTAAAATTTTCCCCAATGCTCAGATTTTGTTGAGAAATGGTGATAAGATGTTGTATGGTCTCCCAGGATCCACAAACGTATTAATTTACAGTGTGTGACATTGGGTTGACTAATTCATGAGCAAGGGTCTACATGGTCTATGGGGTTCACCAAAATTTCCCCTGGATTGCGCAATGGTATATCACCAAATCAGTTGAAAATTGCATTTTCTGTTTCAGTATGACCACAAGGCTCATTGACAACCACTTTCAACACACAAGAATTACCCCCTAGGTGACCTTGAACCATTATGGGATATACGCTTAATAAGGTTGGAACTAGGCAAAATATTACTTGTCTAATCCTATAGGAGAAAAGAAACGGCCATTAGTGTACATTTTAAAACACAATTGATCGCGATTAAAAAATTCCCTGTAGTAACATTTACCCCATGAAGAAGGGGGCATCGGTCTGAAAATTTGCACTGCATCATTTTCTGACAGTTTAGGCCCAATTGAACCCAAACAGCAACAAAATCAAATTTTAGCATGAAAATCCACAGGATCACTACACCAAACCACACTACATGTATAGGCTAAATTCAAGCTATCTCATCCTTATTACGCTTTTATGACATATTTAAACCGACAAGAATACTGAAAATAGTACAAATGATAATAATATATAACTAGTGCTTTCCCCGTGTGTGACCTTGACCTCAGATTGCGTTTGTGCTCAGGTCATTTGTTCCTTTGACCCAAATTGGTGGTCATAGGCATGTCTCGCAATTGCCTCATATAGAGGACTTTTGACTTTTTGGGTAACTCTGAAACCTGCTAACAAAGGTCCAGACTGTCCTTTCATGCCATATCAGCCCCATTATGTAAAGGCATAACGAAACCATAGCCGGACAGACTCGCGGACAGGAATCTCACTTTTTGTAGTAGTGTAGATTATACTGACTAATAATAAACATGTTCTACTCAATTCCGCAATCATATACGTAAGTGATCCATTTACTAACATATAAATGTCAAACTCAAAAGAGCAAAAACTATCGAGTGAAAAGGGAAACCATTATCCCAATCTCACTTATGATACTCGTGTTCAAGTTTGACAAATGCTATCGGTGGTCAAGTGGCAATAGTTATATAGAAGGCATTGATGTCAATAATGGTTTATGATAAGTTTACTTCAACATTGAAACAGTTGTGTATGTAAGATTGATTTCCATGAAAGTTAAATACTGTTTGCGGTAAAAGTAAAATTCGGCAAACAAGAGATCGAAACAAACTACTGGAGAAATAGTAATGGGGGGGGATTTCCATATTTGCAAAAGTTATAGTTTCTCTTGAATTTCACGTGTTCAGATATTGGTATCTCGTTACCTTCGGGCGGATGTGTTAACGGGAAACAAAAATGATTGGTTGAACGTCTCATATCGTGTAGGTAATTTTCCATATAGGGTAAATATTATTTCCAGTTCAACACATGCTCCTTAAAGAAATTTAGCACTGGAATCGTATATCCTCTTAATTGCACATATTAGGTTTATACATTGGATTTGTTAAATATGATTACCAAAAAAATGCAAAAAAAATCCCAGCAGAAATGTCCAAAATAAACCCTTTTATATCATCACAATTTGACACAAAGCTCGCAATGCGGAAAACGGTGCGGAGGAAGACTCGTGACGGGTGCGGTTTTTTTCATGTATAAGCTTCCAATACACGTCGTATTCTTCCCGGTTTGTATGAATAACATAACTTATTTATCGCCTTGGGCCCAACGTTGTTATAGTGGATGAGTCAGGCATGTTGGTCGGTAACACCTGGGGGGGGGGGGGAGAGAGGTCGGGGGGCAAAGAGGCATTTTCGTTTCAAGCTTCTAACTCCATAGGGGTCCAGTCTGGAGATAGCACAAACTATACATTTTTTTTTACTCCTTGTGATAATACGACAATTTGGTATGCAATTCAGCACCATTTACTACTTTTCAATTTTGACCCCCGTATAATCTTTGGCGGCCCCTAGCTCGCTTGAAGCTTCCACCTGACAGAATGGCCATATACATTTTTGTGTACGTCTTAATGTTAGGAACCCCTGGTACAAATGCATCTTTGCCCCCCCCCCCCCCATAAAAAAAAAAAAAAAACAAAAAAACAAACAAAATTTTTTATTTAAAAATCAAAAACAATTAAAAAATATAAAAAAAAACAAAAAACAACCAAAATAAAAAAAAAAAAAAAAAAAAAAAAATCCCTTAAAAAAAAAAAAAAAAAAAACAAAAAAAACACAAAAAAAAACAAAAAAAAAAAAAAAAAAAAAAACTAAAAAACAAAAACAAAAAAAAAAAAAAAAATAAAAAAAAAAAAAAAAACAAAAACCCCAAACAAAACTCAAACAACAACAAAATAACTTTTATAATATTTTAAAAAAGCACCACAAAAACAAAACACAAAAAAACCCCCACACCACCCCCCACCCCCCCCCCCACACTCACCAACACCCCCCCCCCCGCACCCCCACACCCCCCCCACCCCCCCCCCCCCCCCCCCGGTGATACCAATAAGGATAATTTTGATGGTCTGCCTCATCCACTATTATTGTCTAGGATAGTTTATTATCTATTATATATCTGGTGGACGTTCAGGACCACTTATCTCTATACAAGGAGTGGGCTACACAACAGTACCTGGATATTAGAGAAGTGAAACTATCGCGGACATTGGTATAACCCACACTGAAAACAAAGTCGAGTTTCCGACATGCTTACTAAAAATAGTACAAAAAATCAGTTGAGCATCTGTTAGCAGTTTTTAAAGGTTTTAACTCGCTCTAAACTTTGTGAAGCAATTCCCACGTAGCCGCACCGGCCGGGCATCATAAAATAAAGAATACAACATAGTTTGCAGTTCCTACTATATTGAATCAGCCGGGTTTTTAAAACTTTGTCTAAATTAGTAAAGCATTGTTCTAACATTCAATCATAGACAATCGGTAAAGCCTGCTCAACCCAATCAGTTCTACAAATGGCTTTACGAACTTTCCGCCACTACAGTGTTTCCCGCCACTACAGTCACATGACAAGCACATGTAGGCCTAAATGCAGTCGGCGCTATACTGCTAGGTTGTTTGGGGCTCTATAAAGTGATGCAAATCAGGTATTTTAGCCATGTTAGTAGTATTTGAGATCAAACACATTAAATGGCTGAATTTGACAAAACTTAATCTTATCCATTTGGACGGATCACGTGGCGTATCGGGCCGCCCGCTCGGAGGGGGCAAATTTCCAAGTCTTGGGAAATTTTCTCTATCAGGGGGGTCAACCTAAAGGCCAATTTTCCGGTGAGAGGGCTAAAAACCGGCTGATTTAGCATGATTTTTGCAATGTTTTCCCCGGCCAAAGTCGTCAGGGACAACCCGCCCCCCCTCCCGCCTGTTACGGCCACTGCCGGATCATGTTCACTTTGTCGGCATGGACTTAATTGGATCTGAGATGAACCCGGCGGACGCGGTATTACTTACTGTACACGTACCCTGCCATTAACTCCATGACCGTGTATCACTGGTTCCGACTGCACTGAGCTGCGTTACCACCCAGGCTTTCTGAAGGCAGACTGAATACAAAGGGCTTATGCATTATTAGTTCATGCAGAATGGTGAAAGTATGGTGCATTTTGGGTGAAAAGTACCAAAATTTGGCACAGAGGAGCTATTGATATGCCTACAAATTGCGTTAGGGGCCCAATTAATTTCCTTCCAATATGGCCGCCCATTTTCAAAATGGCCGCCACCCTAGCCTATATGGTTCAAACATGCTTTTATTGCAAATATGGGGTTGTAAACTTTATTTATAGGTCAGATAAACTTGGTTTAACTTTAAATAATATTTCTGTTATTTCACCACAAATCGAGTTTAATTCAAAATGGCGGTCACACATTGGAGCCTAAATTCAAGATGGCTGCCACTCACAGGAAAAAGCTGCTTATTGGTATTAACAGTGCAAACCATGGATTTCGTTTATTTTCATTAAAAACTTTGGGGCCTCAACATATCCCAAACCTACATGTACATGATATCAAAATGGCTGCCATAATTCAAAATGGATGCCAAATTAAAAATGGCCAGCCACTGTAATGGATAGTATAAAGGTAGATATTGATTTTATATGTTCATGGGTAAATGATAAGATTTAATCAACATTTAAAACATAAGTGGTGTCTTGGTATGGTTAAAACATTCTAGTTTTTTTGTCTATGTGTATCATATAAACAAGATGGCTGCCACTATAAATTTAATAACATGCCTTAAATGTACGGCTGATTTTCTTTGTCAATTGTACCTCACAGGTCCTATTCCATTTACCAGGTAATCTTTTTATGTGCTGCTGGTGTGATCAATGTGTAATTTCTAAGAATGTTATCATATTCAACATAGCTGCTAATGTCACTTGTTAGTATTTAATACGGAGTTCTTAATTCATGTTTAAAGGGACCAAAATACCAGAAAATTGATTTGGTCATGTGGGCATTAAAACATTACCAAAGTATTTTTGGATTGTTTCAGTCATCATTTACTCATAAATTCTTCATTGTGTTATTTCTGAAACCTTGTAGAACCTGCATTAATATTGTATGCAGCTATCCTTTATAGTTTACGACCTAGATAGTTGTTCTGTTAGTGGGTAATGGTGTTGTACTAATCAGATACTAACAATCTAAACTACTCTATCTCACATGCCCACCACATGAGAAAGCAGGCTTTCTCTTCATGCAGCTGATGCGGCTGCTAAAGGATACCAAAGGGTCATGTTGCGTAATGTGGACATAGACGTTGTGATTTTTTTCTGTAGCCTTGTTCGGCCAGTCCAACCTCACTGAACTCGGGCTGCATTGGTACCGGAAGAATCGGCACATTCACACCAGCAAATACTATTGCCCAGACCCTTAGGACCAGAGAACACTTTGTCGTGCTGATGTTTCACACCTTCACTGGTTGCACAAAGGAAAGAAAACCACATGGCGAAGCACAAGCAAAATCTTCCCGGATGTTGTAAAAACTCCTCCTCGTAAGAAGATACCGTGAAAGAACTAATGCCAACAATTGAAGATTGTTGTTCCCTCATGTCCGACAGAGCCAGATCCATGAGTTTCTTCCACCTACCTCGGTTGCACTGTATCAACACTCTAACAGAGCAGCATATCCGGCCAGGACATTGCTGAGGGGGGGCAAGCATTGCTGCGAGCTCCAGAGCTACCAGATCCAGCTGACTGCGCGGGCGGAAAAATACAGCTTTACAGGTTCCTGTTGCGGACACCTGCCAGAGGCCATCAAAGAGCCATGTCAAAAACTGCCTGACGTGTGGCTGTATGATAACTAGAGGATTGTTTTGGTGAGAGCCAAATGTGTAAAGGTTCTTCTTATTGCTATCCATACAGTGGTTCTCAAGTTGATCCAGCCAGAGGTAGGTACAACGTCTGGCGGCTTCACTGAAAATTCTGCAAGGTCATGTCTGTGCATTGTTACTCAAACATTGGGCGGACACTGAATTCTGCAAGGTCCTTGTCTGCATTTGCATTGTTGCGCCAACATTGGGCAGACCAAGGGATGTTCCATTTTCTGTGGCGCTGTTCTATCAATTCAGGTAGTGTCCTGATATGCTTCCAGGTAGCCCCACTTCTGCAACGGCAACCTTGGATTGTCCAATTCTGGTTCTGAATCTGTTGGTTGAGACAGCTCCAGGTGGGTGATGCTCATCAGGTTCAATACCAATAGATGTTACTTGGTTGATAGCAAGTCTTTCCACAAGGCGACTCTCTTAAACTCCTTTGAGACTGTTTCAAGGGGTTGGACTTTGCTTGAGAAACTCTCTCTGGATTTAATGCGGTTTAGCAGCTGGTCTCTGTCTGGACATAGGATGTTTCACATTAGATATTTGGCAGCTACGCTCTTGCATGCTCGCTACACTACAACAGATATTGGTGGAGCAATTCCCGCCTAGGATGTATAAGTTGTCCGTTGGAGTTGGGCGAAGACATTCTGTGATAAGCTGGCATGAGGCATTTAATGCTGGATCAAGCTTCTTTGCATGGGTTGACCTTTCCCATACAGGGTAAGCATACTCTGCACATAAGTAGCACAGGACAAGTGCCGTTGATCTTAGGGTATGTGGACAAGCACCCCATCTTGTGCCAGTGAGTTTGTTCAAGATGTTATTGCGTGAACATACTTTACTCTTCTTTTCATGATGTGGGTCTTATAAGAGAGAGAGTGCGGTCCAAGGTAACTCCTAGGTAGACAGAATTATCACAGTGCTCTAGGGGTCTTCCAGACCAGGTTAATTTAAGTTGACGTTTGGCTTCACGGTTGCGTAGATAGAAAGTACACATCTGTGTGTTGAATGGATTTTGCACAAAGGTGGTTTCCTCATAATAGCGAGTGAGTTCATTCAAAGCTATGGAGAGACTCTCTTCGACAACTGAGGAGTGATATTGGTCTATAGCTCTTGGGATTAGATGGATCTTTCCCAGGCTTTAGAAGTGCCAGAACATGTGCTTTCCTCCTGATCTTTGGTATCTGTGGGAAATAAGGCAGCAATTGTAGAGCCCAAGAAGCCACTCCTTTGCTACTGGGCCGAAGTTTTTCAGCTGCTCAGTTGAGATGTTGTCAAGGCCAACTGCTTTTCCTGGTTGAAGTTTAGCAATACCGGTTTCCAGTGAAACAGGGTTGCCATTATACCTCTTACGGTCTAGTTTGATCTTCTTGGGCTTCTTGCTGCACTTGCCATTTAAAAGCAGTTGGTGGGCAACTTGGTTGGGTGTAACATTTGGCTGCTGTGGAGGTTTTGTTGGATACCTTCGACCCGAAGCTTTTGGATGGTAGACCATTCTTTCTTGCTGTTATGGGTCATATCGGTGGATTCAATTAAGGTGTGCCTGGTTTTGATCCTTTCCTCTTACACTTCGCCACCTTTAGCAGTTGTTTTAGCTGAGAAAGGATCATCTTCAAACATGATGGAATACCCTTGATATCCTTTAGCACATTCCTTGGAAAGGCCTGGTATGTATTCCATCCTACAGCTTCTTGGTATGAATCTCCGGGCAGTCTTATTCACTAGTTGGGCAAATTTGTCATAGTTATGGAGTTTTGGAGCAACCTTCTTCACGTTCTGATCCAGGCCATCAGTGTATCCTTACCGGTCTGTTTTTCTGTAGTTAAAGTGGCGCTTAAAATGAACTTTTTTGGTCTTACTGCAGCACTGACTTGGAGTTAGTGGAACAGGATTCAGAACAATCTTGCTACACAGGTTAGAGATGTTTTGCCAACAATAGCTATATAGATCAGGATTGTAACCTCTCTTCCAATGAGCACTATAAAATGATAGCGGGAGCTTAGGGTCGTGAAGGTGATGTAAATGTTGACTGTCTAACCATTCTTCCACAGCTTGTCCGTCTTGATTGGCTTCATTGTAGCCCCATTGGGTACTATGGCTGTTGAAATTGCCAATTAAGAAATGAGATTTAGGGGAATTCCCGAAATTGAATTGAGGGGGTTTGTAGACTGATAAAACTATGACAGAGCCGAGCTCAAAAGTGAGGACTTCGATGTTGTCAGCAGATATTGTGGCTGCTTCTACAACGGGGTCTGTTTTCACATATAGAGCACTTCCAAACTGTTGATGCGGTCTCTCAATGGCAAGTAATTTTCATGGAAAGTATTTAGTAAGACGTTTGTTACACATTAAGGCTACCAATGTACTTCTGCAGAGTCAACTCATCTTTTGGGTGGTGGCAATTTGGCCATCATTTTGAATTTGTAGTAGAAGTGCCACGTAAAAGGATTCGTTGCCCCTGCAATTAGTTTAAACAAATCACAAGGCTTAGAGCGCGGGGAAATCAAGCTTTTCATTGTCTAACATGTGTCATGTGCCCTGTGACTTGTTTGGACCGATTGCTGGGGCAATGAATCGAATTCTCCCACCACTGGATGTACATTTTACAGGCTGTGTATAACCACAGAGCCAACAATATCAAATTAAATAGGGTACGTTATTTTGAATGGTATAAGACATAATATATTCAAGTAGCACGGATGAATCATACAGGCACGTAAGTGACACTTTTAATAGTGGCCATTCGAGGTTTGGCAGCCATCTTGGCCAAATTATAATGGAAAGAAGCAATTTAACAACAGACCTTAATTGGTTTCCTCTTAAGTTGATATGAATTTCTTCCGCCATTTTGGATTTTCGCCGCCATTTTGGATTAAAGTCTTATTTGGTTGTATTCTTAAGGTGATGTGAATTCGATTTTTAATGCACATTGTTCAATAACCTTAGGGAATCATAACAAGATCAAGAAAAACATTCATTTCTTGATAATCAAATGATACGTTTTAGTGACAAATTGGCCGCCATTTTGGATTTTCTGCCATTTTGCTAATGTAAACAATGGAATTATCAGTGGAGTGTCAATCAGAGTATTTCTGTTCTAAAATGGCACGAAATACAATCAAATTGAGTAATTGGATCATATAATAAACATAGAAAGCACGTAAAAACATGACATTTTAACAGTGGCGGCCATTTTGAATTTGGCGGCCATCTTGGAAGGAAATTAATTTGGCCCCTAGACTAGATTTATTTAGCATATCAAGAGCTACATCTGTGCCAAAATTTTCACCCAAAATGCACAATAGGTTTGATATCTTGCACCATTCTGCATGACTATATGGTGTAAGATCCCGTGGATATTGTACTCCATGACATACTTATAACAGTTTAGGCACACATAATAGTAAGTTGTAATTGGGTCTGATTCGTTATTTGCATCTAATGAGCCTATTTTACGCGTACGTGTGTGTCGTTGGTGGATAGCCGCATGGGACAAAAGCGTTTTAGAGTTAATTGTGAGAGCTAGTGGTAGGCCCTACAAACTATGATACCTAGTGAAAACAAGAGTTTATAAGGCCAAATATCCCAAAATTAACCCAAATACTAGTAAAACTAGACATAATCGTTTTTAGTCTTAGTAGTATTAAGAAAAAAAAAGTTAAGCAAATGGTTAAAGGCGTGCCTTAGGCCTACCAACTTTTAATTCAGTGTAACGAATCTCTTTCTTCTGTTCCGAATAATCATTTGAGAGGCCTAACGATTGAAAACCCCCGGGATTTTAAACTAAGTATAGATCCTTCTTTACCCAAGGGGGGTATGAAAACCGCATCAAAACCCGTAGTTCCGTGCTGGGCGCGCTGACATTTTGAATATTGCACGGAATAATTTATCAGCTGGGGTGATCGTATTCTACACTAATGTCAATTCGATACAAACCAATCCGCCAAATATCAGTTGTTGGGTGGTGCTTTGGTGTGGTGAAATTTTGTCCTACCCCTGGCCACGACAACAGAATTGAAAATGACACATCAGTCGTCTTGATGTAAATAAACCCGCTCTACATGAATCATCTTTTAACCGAGGGACCGCATTGCATTTGAGAGAAAAAAGAAGTTACCTGCGACAATGATCAAGGATCACTTATATTACACCTGGCCACTCTAACACAGACATGTTGTATCACTACCGATTAGTGTATCATATGCAAAGCGGCACCCACAGTATGGGGAAGAAGAAGCGGAGGCAGCCATCGCTTTCTATTGTCGGTACTCAAGGTTTTCTGGTGGTCGGCACAAACATGCGAGACGGTTTGTATTTCTGAAAAGAACTAAAACCGTTGCACATCTCTATCTTATAGAACCTATTTGTACCTTTACCATTTGAACAGGTGTTTTGAGGTATTTGTGGTGATGAAGCATCACACCAAAAAAAATCGTTAGACGATGTATAGTTTTTTACTAACTGACTTTTGGAATTGTAAGTCACGCTTGTGGTTGATGTTTTCAGGGGCCAACACATAGCATTTCCAGAGACACCTGGACTTTTATCTCAAGTTGCAACAGTGGCGATTAAGATTCAGCAGATCAGAAGCGGCGGACACGGGCCCCCTCTCTAAAAGTATGCTCTCAGGGGCACCATTCAGACACCCCCTTAGTCGCAATAAACTGAGATATTGCGTCTACTCACAACACTACAGGGTCCACCATAATAGTGCTGACAGGGCCCTTTTCCTTGCTGAATGCCCATACCTTTGCTCGAACAACCTCTCACCGTTGACGCCTCAGCTATTGGCTTGATTCTGTACTCTGTTATATCGTTTATTATAGGCCACCATTTCAATAAAGCACATTTTGTGTAAATGACACCCGATTAACTCTCCTGCTTGGGCAAGACCTTTGGGTTTGTGGCTTTTGTTTTGCGGCTATTAATTACGTTTGTCTTTTTTAAACTGACACCCATTGCCTTTCTTTTGATTTTGGTATTATAACACATGAACAAACTTGTGACCAGTTGAGGTATGTAGGTTACCCACCCTCGTCCCTCCCCCAGGACTCTACCAACCAACTTTTTAGGGCCCCTTTTAGGGCCCTAAACACTTTTGGGGGGATTGTAACCTGAAAAACTTTCCCGATACTCTCGAGAATATACAAGATAGCCGCCCCCTCCATGATGACTGCCAAAATGGTCAAATTTGAAAAAGTCATATATCAGCTAAGTAATATCAATAAAGCACAAATAAATTGAGTTAATGTTTTCAACACTCCCCAAATTTCATAATAGTATTCTGGTTAATTGGTTTGTTCAAAAGCTGCATATCAAGATGGCGGCCAATGATGCCAAAAGTTAGTGAAATGTAAGAAAGAAAACTCGATATATTAGACAAAAATTGTGATTTGAAAGAATAAAATTAATGAGATGATAAGATGATCTGTTTTTAATCCATAGAAACTAATTAAAGTGTATTTTGTTCGGTTTCAATTGCGTAATTTTAAAGGAAAAAGTCATGCATTCATTGGCTGGAAAATACTAAGTGGTAAATGAATCTATAACCATTATAAATTGGATTTTCTACCGCTTTAACACACCCACGTATAAAGAAATACAATTTGAGGAAATACGGGTCCTTCGGACCAAACGGGCTGGTATACAAATAAAGTCTCCCACATATCCAAGCATTTTTGCCAGGAAGTTATATCCTGAATCTGAGCCTTTCCATTTGCGCCCTGTGCGCCGATCTCTGTAATTTGCAAGCTTGTGGGGAGGACAGCAGAGGCCAAACTTGGGTTGTATGAATCAAAAGAAATATCGTTTGTTATAAATCTGAAGGTATCTCAAATAAAGCAAAAATTATAACCTATAGATGTTTTACTTTGCGAATTGTCCGCGCTTAACACGCGCTTAGTTGGTAGTGTAAATCATTAAAACGATAAATACTGGAGTATGAAGAAAAAGAAATTACACTTTGTTATAATTGGAGCATCTCCAACAAATATAATCTATGAGTTATGTTAATATAGTGGTTAGGTTACGTTCACTGACATGAAATCAGGGCGTATCAATAAAAAACCGCAACAAAACTTCTTCCATAATTTTTGTGGTAATTGTGTACAAATTCATTCAAAATTAAACAGTGCCATCTTAAAGCGCAAATACTCCTCGTTCCAATGATAGGTAATTCATTCATGTGCGGTCATGGATATACCGATAAATCATTGTTTTGAACAATGGGACAAAGTCAGCTTTGGACCAATGTTTCAATACAAATTCCCATTCACTTGCATGACTGAAGTGAGGAGAGGGAAAATTGAATCAAGATTTGTGTTACTTGAAACTGGTCCCAAGCTCACTTTGTCCCATTGTACAAAAAAAAATGTTAACCGGGTACACATGACCGTGAACAAAGTACCTATCGTTGGAAAGGCGATATGTGCTTTAAGATGGCATCATAATTATTTTGATTGTAGTTTTACACAATACCACAAAAATTGGGGAGAAGTTTGGGTGGTGTTTTTATTGATACGCCCCTGTATTAGTCGTTGTCATAGTCACTAAGACCAGTGTATGTGGTAAAAGGAGGTATGGGTCCGGCAGGAACCATATTCCGGGCTCCAGCGAACAACGGAATTATAAATGCGTGTTGAATGAATACTAATTTGGCGTGAAGAGTCAACTCAATCGAGTTTTGCCCTATTGTTCACCATTGTTTGGCGCGGACGCAGTGAGACCGGAGGACTCAGGTGTGTGTTTCTATTGGTGTTACTGTTAACCGGATAATTTCTCCGGACATTATCCTCCAAAACAAGGATAAATACCGGTATAAGCAAGAAAAATACAGTAGGGATAGTAGGACGGCTTTTTCTATTGAGTCAAGTTAATCCCTTTTCTGGTTTAAACCGGAAAATTGGTCCCAATAGAAATACACCTTATCTCCTGCCACCCGGAATAGTCCCATAGAAACTAATTTAAAGCCTACTTTTGTTCGGTTTCAATGCACTATATTCAAGATGGCAAGCAAAATGGTCTAATTTCAGAGGAAAAGTTATGCATTATTTTTTCCGAAAATACAAGTGGTAAATGATAATCATAATCAATATTTTAAACCCAATTTGAACACCAGATTTTGTTAAATATATATATTTGTTAACATGTTGCAAATTAAAATTGGCAATCTAAAATTGCAATCTAAATGACTATACAGAGTAGACCTGGTAAATAAAAAAAAACACACAATTGATATTGTTATAAAATATTATTTAACTATGAACACATACTTGGTGTTGTAAATTAAAGATATCTAGCATAAGGGCTGAAGTAAAACAGACATTTCATATAGCGATTGTCCACCATTGTAACACACACACTTAGTAGTATAAATAAAAAGAAAGCCCGTTTTGTTATAAATCTGGAGGTATCTCAAATACCTATAGACATTTTATACACCGATTGTCCAGCGCTTTAACACACGCTTGGTAGTGTAAATAAAACGAAATACCATTTTGTTAAAAATCTGGGGCACCTTAAATAAAAGCAAAATTATAACTTCTGGATATTTTATATAGCCACGCCTTTAGCACACACACTTTGTAGAATCCAATAATTTGCACGCTTGTTGTGGGGAAGCAGAGACTGCTTGCTTGGTGGAAACTAAGATCAACTTCAGATGAGTTCCTAATGGTCTGACCATGCATCACCAATCATCTTCTTAAGCACGATGACCTTTACTTTATTAAGTTCCTTGACCTTGGGCAATGAAGTTAATAAAGTAAGGGCCATCATGCTTAAGAAGATGGCCCTTACTTTATTAACTTCCTTGACCTTGGGCAATCCACAGAAGAAGCACACAAATTCCACTAACTCAGCTATTACCTCAGCATCTACTTCCCAACTATCTCTCAACTTTAGCAAAACACTTCTGATAACTTCAGATGTGCCTATTCAGGATATACCACTACTACAGAACATGGTTGGAAACGATGTTATAGACTTTATCGAGCCAGTTTGGCCACCAGTCTTGCCGACAACCATTGTCATAAACGTAAGAGGCAGGAGTACACTCGCTATTTATAAATGTCTATAGGTTATAATTTTGGAGATACCTCCAGAGTATAGAAAAAAGTGGATGCTTTTATTTATACTCCAAGGTGTGTTAAACGCTGACAATACATATGAAAATGGCGAAATAATAATTTGCTTATTTGAGATACCCCAGATTTTTAAACAAATTTATTTTTAATTTTATACTGCCAAGGTGCGTCAAAGCGGTGGACAATCGCTATATTCAAAACATCTATATGTTATCTTTCTTTTATTGAGATTACCTCGAATTTATAACAAAAATGGTATTTATTTCACCGTTAAAAATTCCGTAAATTAAGACAACAGATGTTCCGTAAATTTACGGAACATCTGTTTTACAAAAACAATAAAACAAAAAAACAAAAAAAACATAAAAATGTTAATTAGAAATATTTCAAAATTCTTGCAGCAATATTACGGAATTTTTTTTTTGAGTTCCGTAATTTCAAATGACGGGACAATTCTGTAAATACACATTTTTCCATAGATGAGACAAAATTTCTTAAAATTACTGTCAAAAGTCCGTTAATTGACAGAAGAAATTCGGTAAATTTACCCCTACACTGTTAATTAAAAAATGTCCGTCAAGTAAGAAAAACAGTATTT
Organism: Ophioderma brevispina; assembly: GCA_023653785.1. Taxonomy (NCBI): domain Eukaryota; kingdom Metazoa; phylum Echinodermata; class Ophiuroidea; order Amphilepidida; family Ophiodermatidae; genus Ophioderma; species Ophioderma brevispina. The sequence goes on from JAMKCH010042813.1 coordinate 17,143, forward strand.
TCTCGAAAGGACGGAAAATCTGTTTAAGAATAAATCCTAATAACGGAGCATGTATTTGGCGCTCTACAGAGGACACAACGCCCTCCACAATTATATTACGCCGCCTTCAAGAAATAGTCACGGATCATTTTGCTTCATTTAGGTGGATGCTCAGCATGCCTTACAAGCGCACAAGCCGAATCAGCCGTTTTTAGATCGTGATATTCCCCATAAGCAGCTACCAGATTTTCGTTGGGTGGACGAGGCAATGAGACTAAGTGTTCTTGCCCAGGGACCCAACCGTGACCATAGTGGGGATCGAAATCAAGAGTTTTCAGGTCTATTATCACGAGTCCTGCACTTTTTCGCTGGACCACACGCGCGCTGATTGTTTAGAAACAATAAGAATAAAAAACAAAAAACATAAAAAACTGTTAAATTTACGAAAATATTTCAAAAATTCTGGCAAAGCATTTCCGGATTTTTTTTTGGTTCCTTAATTTTAAATACGGAAAACATTCTGTTAACATACACATTTTTTTCCCGTAATTTGACACAAAATTCTGTTAAAATTTACGTCAAAGTTCCGTAAATTGACCAGAAATTCTGCTGTAAATTTACCCTAATAAAAATGACTGGACATACTGCTGCCAGAAATTTCCCTAGCTAAATTTACGGAAAATTATTTAACAGTTGTATCAAAATGACTGGAATAATGCTGCCAGAAATTCAGTAGTTAAATGTACGAGGAACACTTTTTTAACAGTGTTGTTATTTATACAACTAAATGTGCTCTGCTTCCTCCACAACAAGCATGCAAAATACGGACAGCGCAATGGAATAGGTCAGATTCAGGATATACCCACCTCCTACAGAACATGGTTTGACACGAGTGCAGATTTTATCGAACCAGTTTGGTCAGGGTACACGTATGCCATCGAAATTGTATTTTATAACAAGTGTGTCTTTGTTAAAGCGTGGACAATCCATGATTATGTTATCATTATACCCGCTTAGTATTTCAATAATGCATGGCTTTTCCTCTTGAAATTAGACCGTTTTGCTGGCCATCTTGAATTTAGTACATTGAAACAGAACTCTAAAGTATGCTTTTTTAAATGTTTATGGGCATTAAAAAATATTAGCTGATCATCTCATTCATTTGTTCATCAAAAAGTTTTGGCAATATTCGAGGTTTCTCACATTTCCCTTACTTTTGGCAGCCATATTGGCCGCCTTTGATTTGAAGCAACACAAACAAGAATACCAAAACGAATTTGGGAGGGTGAAAACATATAGCCCATTTTGTGTTTTATTGGTATTACTTCAAATTTTGACCATTTTGGCAGCCATCACGGATATTCTCGAGGCTCGGGTTTTTTTTTCACTGTTAACATCCCGAAAGTGTTTTAGGACCTTAAAAGGCACCTTAAAAGTTCTGTAGGTAAGATCTGTGTGTGTGTGTGGGGGGGGGGGTTGGGGGGTGAACGGGTGTACCATACATACCAACTATGGAATTCCCTTGCTAAACCCCTTTATCCCAGTGTTACTGCAGCTAATCTGCTTTTAGAGTTTTCCCAACATGTCCAATAGAGTTGAATTTTATGGATAAACGGGTTGCAAGAAAGTCGCCCAACTAAATCTTTTTTTATTACGTTTCTATTTTACCGTGCACATGGTGCTGATTTTATCAACAAAATTTAATTATGTGGAATAAAATTGGGATTTTTTTTCGAAAATCCTATTGCTTTTCATTAAGTTAGGCATATTGTCTATAGATATGAAGACCAATCGTTCCCGACCTTTCTAAGATCTTTTTCACTCCCTGCGGTTTTCTTATGTCGTTTCCCTTAAGACATCCACTAGCGAGAATCAACATATTTTAAATTTGCAAGGATAGTTTAAAAGTGGCAGCATAAGTCTGAGTAGAAAATAATTGACAGAAAAAGGAAGAAAAAGCAGTGAACACATATAATTCTATTAAGTGTGTTTCATGCTATGTGTGGTATATGTATAGTATAAGGCATTATAGACTAAGGGGCGTGGACCCGAAGAACCACTGTTATAACAAATTATGTTGTCCCCATCGAGGGGCTGAGGGAAAACCAAGTACGCCCTAAAATCATAATATAAACTATACAATCAATAACTGTCTGTTCCGCCCAGAAAACTGGAAATTTTCTTTAAAAAAATATATAAAAATGTACCTGAATATATCTTTCCCCACCTATCACACGCCCAGACACATACTGGATTCTGTGGTAGAATACCTCAAGCCAAACCCATATGACGTTCCTAAGAATTTTTACAACCGGGACCGGCTGTGGCGGGCCAGGCCATTGTATTAGCAGGTTGTATACACCTCATGATTCGGGTTGGAATGGACAAATACCCGTCCTCTTTCACAAAACTAACCAGGACATTATAAGATAGGTCGTTGACACTAAATTTTCTTCTGAAAAAACGCGGTAATTGAATAGGAATGAAGTTAAGCAATTAAGTTACGGATTTTGGTTCTGCACAAGTTGTTAGGTCAAAGCTTGCCCAGCAAACATTCTCTCATGATGTTTGTTAATGTTTCTTCCTTTCAATAATGATGAAACATGGCCAAAGTAATTGAACACGCACTATAGAAGCTCCCTATTATTTATTTGTGAATGAGGTTAAGTATTTTTTTTGTCCTGAAAAAAGTACTCAGTCTAAATTGGAGGAGGTCGGTACAGCTGAAAGATATGCAGGCTGCGCGACAATATAAACCACTGTCCGCACTCCCAGATGAAAGGGAATTGGAAAGATGTGTTTCTACAACCGCATACCGGGCCGGTTGTTGAATATCTGTTTAACTCCATTGTTTGCTGGAAGTCTATTTTGTCATCCACTAGTCACTGATTTTGGGGAACTGAAATTGAAGTGACATTTTATTCTTTTCAAGAAAATGTGCCAAGTTTTATTTGTGGGAACAGACGATTTTACTGATTTTTTATAATTATTAGGAAGTTACACTTGGTTTCCACTAGCCCCCGATTGGAGACAACAAAACAACAGCCTAGAGGAACATGTCCACAGCCGATTGTGGCGTGCCTCGGGGCTTAATTGCCATCTTGTAGGCATTAATAAATTAACATATGCATTAGCGGGCCACTCGTGAGCACTAGCGCTCTTAGCGCGGAGGTGCTAACAGTGGCCCAGCTATCCATATCTACTTTATTAATGCTCCAAGATTGAATATATCCCCGAATGCACTACACTAATGCCTTATCTGTCATAACCACACGGGCATTATTTTTACACGATTTCAATAACATAAATACAATATTAATAACTCTTTTTCTGATATATTTCTGGATAACTTTTAACAAATTTATAACTAGAAAATATAGTAGTTCTACGAACTTTCACAAAACTGGGTTACTGCATTTAAAGCAGCAAGCATTGGGAGGGAAGGTGTGAAAAGTTACAAGGTAGTATTGATTGAAAACTTCGATGAGTCCAGCTCATTAATAGGTTAGCTTTTACATAATTGCTATGATTACAATTGAAGTACGCGATTACGCATTAGTCCAATACTACTCGCCAATCGGATTTGTGCTGAATAAGCGCAGTCGATTAATTTACATGCCGATAATTATTCATAAGTTCTTTAATGTATCGATCTATTTGTTATAGGTCAAAATCGGGGTCATTAACACCGCAGATTTTAAATAGACAATTGTAGGGGACCTACTGCCGTTTTAAGTTTGCTTGTGTTTTTTAAACACCATAAAAAATGATTTCTATTTTAAGGTATAGACTCGGCAGTAAAAGTAGTGGTTGTCAATATGATTCTTTTCCCCGTTCGTAAAGCACATACCTGGGCGGGTGTGGTTAATGAACGTTCAGGGCCTGGTATTTATTGCATACCATGGCAAGTGAACTGTTCAAGCGCTTTCACTTGAGGGGGAAGTTTAAGCATTGCGTGCTTGTTCGTGCATTATTAAAATGTTCTTTTGTTTTAATAATGCACGCTTGATAATGCAACCCCCTGATAATGTACACGCATCATATTCAAAATCGGGTCATATGCACGCATGCATATTCACATTTGAGGTAGGTATGCGGCATCGCGAAATTAATTTACGCGCGAAAACAAAGGGAAAAGCCACTAGAAAAATAAATGCTATAGTGGTTTATGACAGATTAAGGCATTAGTGGAGTGCATTTCGGGGATATAATTGCATGCTTGGAGGCAGTAATAAATTAACATATGCATTAGCGGAGCCACCGTGAGCACGAGCGCTTTACCGCGAGTGCTCACAGTGGCCCCACTTATCCATATTACTTATTAATGCCTCCAAGCATGCATGCAATTATATCCCCATAAGAATGCACTCCACTAATGCCTTATCAGTCATAAATAAAACCACATGAGCATATTTAATACACATCAAAATAAAAAACAAAAAATTAAAAAACTGAAAAAAATAAAAAAAGTAAAATTTTTACCAAAATTATAACTAGGAAAGTAGTAGTTCTACGAACTTTCCACAACACGGGTTGACTTGCATAAAGCGCAATGTAGTATGATTGAACTTCATTGAGTTACCAGCCAACAATAGGTTAGCTTGACATAAGGTCATGATCTTGAACGTAGGATACGCATATAGTCAATACTTACTTAATCAATCGTGATTTGGATTGAATCAGGCAGTGATTTGCATTACGATAATTATTCATTAAGGTCTTGATGCTATCGATCTATTTGTATAGGTCAACTCGGGTTAATAACACCGCAGATTTTTAAAATAGACAACTGTAGGACAAAAACCTATTGCCGTTAAAGTTTGCTTAGAAATACCGTAGAAAAGATTTTTTTTAGGTTATAGACTTTGTCGTGAGTGTCAATCTGATTCTTTCCCCGTTCGTAAAGACACATAACCTGGGAGGTTGTGGGAATGAACATTCTGGCCTTGGTTATTATGGACCATTACCATGGAAGGTGAACTTTCACGAGTATGCTTTCACGCGAGGGGGAAGAAAAAGCATGCGTGCTGGCGTGCATTATTAAATCTTTGTTTAATAATTGGCACGCATGCATATTTAAAATCGTGTCATAATGCACGCATGCATATTCAAATCGGCTCATAATGCACGCATACATACTTACATACACTCTCACGCACACACACGCAAAAAAAGGAAAAAAACTAAAAAATTAAAAAAAAAAAAAAAAAAAAAAACAAAAAATATGTGCTTAGTGGTTTATGTGTCGGAAAATTACGTGTTGCTGTAAGTGTCCTTCAGTAATGGTTAAACATCCAATTTTGCCTTTATTAGGTTGCTCTTGGTCTTATCACTTCTGGGGTATGTTAGGATACATATTCCTGTTACAGACATGCATAAACCTGATTTTTGATGATTTTTTTTAAATTTTGTGATTTTGAAAATCACAAATAGTGCCTTTATTGATCCCGTACTTTCATAATTTTGCGGAAATTCTAAAAATGTGAATGTTCACAAAAAGCTACAAATTGCATTTCGGCTTCCATTTTTAAAAATAAAAATAGTATTATCTACAACGAGGAAGCCTGAATAAAATTTCCGTAAATTAAGAAAACAGATTTTCCGTAAATTTACGGAAAATCTGTTTTAGAAAACAATAAAAATAAAAAACAAAAAACATACAAAATGTTAATTTACGGAAATATTTCAAAAATTTCTGGCAACAAAATTTCCGGACTTTTTTTTTTCGTTCCGTAATTTTAAATTACGGAAAAATTCTGTTAAAATACACATTTTTTCCATATTATGAGACAAATTTCTGTAAAAATACTGTCAAAGTTCCGTTAATTGACAGAAAATCTGTAAATTTACCCTAAAAAATCTGGAAATTCTGCTGCCAGAAATTTCCGTAAATTTACGGAAAATTTTCTAACAGTGATAGTATACATTACTAGGATTAATTGAATCATTTAGTGTATTAATTTATATTTTAATAGAATTATGGCATGTATTTACGTGGCACACACATAATTCTATAAGTGTGTTTCATACTCCGGTGGTATATGTGTCGGAAAATTCCGCTACCGTCCGCGGTACTGCAATCCTGCCGCGCGACAGCCGCACGGCTGACCCCGGTCCAGCTCCAGGTATATTATATAACGGAATAAACCTCAATATCACATTACGCTTTATTCCCTAATGAGTAAAAAAACCCTTATCCTAGTACTTTCTTATATCTTTAGACGGATTTTTATATTCTATAGTGTCATAATGGAGAGAGATCCAAGGCAGAATTGGTTTTCCGACACTCACTACTCACTCACTCATTACAAACTTATTGCACGTAAGCATTCTTCCAGCAATCTTTGTGAACTTGACACCCACAAACCGCATTAGTAGGGCAGAGTGCAGGGAGTTTCTACAGTGGGACTTGTAAACTGGTTTAGCAGGACAGGTGTTGAATTACCAGACCATACTATGCACCGCACTCTAAACCGATTTAGCTGCTTTAGCTCAGGTCATACTGAGATACTTTTTTTAACCGTCAGTGGCAAAAGTAATTTTCTGTCAGAGTGATAAATGACTTAGCCTACCAGAAAGTAGAGGTCTTGACCTTTCATATGGTGGGCATAACTGTGGAGATTCTTGGATATAGGGTGTATAGTAATCCAGAGAAAAGAGCAGAAATTTTAGTTATATTCATATATATATAGGGAACTAGACATTTTACAGCTCTTTTACTCAACTTTTTTAAAACTCAGCTTGGCAAAACTTTTCCTACAACATATATGTATATTATTTAGATATCTAAAATCTGTAAGAAACAAGCTAATTAATGGTGGGCATAACTCAGAACAATACTTCAATCCTTAATTAGGAGGACAGTTTTAAAACCAACCACCCTGACGGTGGTGTTCCCATTCATGAAAGCACGGGTCTCAGCACTACCACAGGTATGTGTGGAGTGCGCAGTAGAGCTGTGTGTACATGCACAGTACGTGTAAGTACTGCTTCAATGGGAAAAGAGAAAATAAGTTTGTAATATGTCTGACTTCAAGCATGGAGCGCAACAGAACCCAGAGCAAGACCTAGCCTGGAGCGCGGCTGGACCGGGGGCAGCCGTGCGGCTGTCGCGCGGCAGGATTGCAGTACCGCGGACGGTAGCGGGATTTTCCGACACATATACCGCCATACGTTTTATACACACTAAAAACGCCAAGTCAACTATGCACCGACTAAAAAATGGGGTCAAAATTATGACCACAAAAAGGGTAATTTCACACGTTTTTGACCACAAAAGTGGTCAACATTTTAACCCCATTTTAAGTCGGTTCATAGTTGACTAAAAAATGACCCCGTTGTTGAAAATATTTTTAGGGTGTACAAATTACCTCATTGGAACGCGCGGTTGCATCGAGTAACCCCGCCCGTTTTAATTGCACTCCACACTAAATAACCCCTCCATTTTATCATTTTCAGTTCCTTTTAAACGAAAACTACACTGATAGCGTCTTAGATTACTGTGGCAGTATGCACAGCTACATCACTTTCATATTCACGTGCCCTCGGGTTGCTCAACTTTTAATCTTTGTATACAATACTCGTTTACCTCTGCGATGGATCTGCTCTTTGCTGGTATGACGAATTTCTGAAAGTATCTGGCGGATGGCGGGGCGACTGGACCTTGTCGGCAATTATTACTCTCTAGGTCCAGAGAGCACAGAGAGGTATGTGTTCAATGCGCTTTATAATGTATGCTGTTTATTATTATTATTTATCTCTTTGTCGTAAGCATGTTAATTTTTTTGCACGTGAATAGAAACATTGAAATCCTGCCTCATGTAGGAATGTACTTTATATTGGTGTTATTCTTAGTTTTCACAAAATATTAATGTTTAAGCATTAATAGCACATATTTTGAAGAGTGCCTGCAATTTTTATGCGCCTGAGATTTATGCATAGTTTTAATTCTGTTGGTAATTAGCTGGTAAACTATACCGGTAAATAGTAATGCTCAAAAGTGTGTATACTGCATAAAAGAAGAGATTTTGAAATTAGATTCGAGAATCCCCGCTCCTAATTCAACGGCAGCGCTGGAAACATAAAATTTCTGTTTGCCTATTATGAAATGGCACAATCTTACGAAAATGATCCTAACTTGACTTGCGTTAACGAACGGAACAGCTAATGGATGTATGGCACTGACTCTCGGCTATTTCAGAATAACGTTTTCACCGTCCGTTAAATTATTATCGGGATCCAATGTTAATTATTCTAATTACAAAATTTAAGTTAACTAGCAAATTATTAAATGCAACTGTTCAAAAAATGTCAATGTTTTTGAAAATTGGGAGCACTCTTCAAAAAAGTTTTTAAGGAAAATATAGATGATATGACATCAATATTTACAAACATAAGTTAGTATCTGATGTACTGACATATTTGGAAGTGCAAAGAATATGGCAGCATTCAATAGCCTTATCCAGAGGGTGTATTGAGTCAATCCCACAATGCACCGGTTTGGGGAAATTTCACTTCAATAAGGTCATGTGATCCCACAAAAATCCTATTCTTAAAACATAAAAATCCTGACTTAACAATCATTTTGCTTGTAGTTCTTCAACTTCTTGAACACTTTTTATCCCTAAGTACTGACATGTGTTTTGTACTGAACAGCATAGGCGTATTGCAGTGCATTATGGGATTGCTTCAAAACACCCTCTGAGCCATATACTGATTGAGCTCGATTTTTAAAAGCGCAAGCCCTGCAGATGCACACGCATACTTTCGGGCAGTGCTATTTTTGTTTGTAGCCCGACGTTGACGTCACAATGTCGCCACACATAGAAAATGGCCCATTGGCGAGTATAAACACTTCTGCTAACCTATACAGTGCCGTACATTGATGAAGCCAGTAACAATAGGTTCAAAACTTCGACTAAAGTTGTAAATGTTTAGGCGGTGTTGCCTGTTGTAGTGGTAGTTGTGGTGGCACTTGTCACCATTAACAAAACTGAAGTCACTCGAACAATATTCTTCCAACGTTCCAATTATACCATTCGATACCTGTAATGAGTAAAGAAATATAATGTTCAGAAGGTTAATACCTTGCAACTATCAACCTTACTAGTTTCATTGTTGAAATAATGCATTTTTATTTGTTTATAACATTTAACAATGACTTAAATCCCAGGAACTATTTACATTTGAACAGATTTGAAATACTTCCAAAATGATTAACCTTCATAAAAAAAAATAAAAGATGCAAAACAGTTACGTAATGGTGGAAATTATCTTCAGTAAGTTCTGGCTTTAAGATAAAGTGTATAACATTCGACATACTGTTGTTTGTTAAAAGAGAATCATGACCGAACAGCAACCTCCATTTACTTTGGAGGAGAGAGCTTTATGGTCTTGAAGTATTAGAGCAGGAGCAGGATATCATAGGGGCCTTATTGAAGGAATTCGTTTACCTCCCACTACAGAAAAGGTTTGACACCTTTGGTAGTTAGTATGGACCCTCTACATCAATGCTAGTAGGGTCCTACCTCCTCCACTATATTATGAAACGCAAAGTCCTACCGACACCTTGATACTTTGCTTCCAAATTCAGTTTTTATTGACTTCAATAATTAGTTAATGCACAAAGATAGTGCGATATGTTTAAAACCATTTCTTTGGATTTGGAGTGTTTATTTTGGTTGCAATCTTCTGCCATGATTTAACAGATACCAATTTTGTAATTAAAGCTCCATTTCATTGAAAATGTGCATTAAATATTTTTATTTGTTTATTATTTATGAAAAGAAAATATTTATCATTGAACTTATTATGTTGACTATTAAAGCTTGTGTCAAGAAAACTAGACTTCCTTTTTGTACTTTATCTGTGTTTTGTTTCTTTTGCTAAGTTGCAATCTTTTGTGAGCTTCAAGAGAGTATGGCACAGTACTCTAAAAACTCTGCTTATGCATGAAAGTGGCACAAAATCGATTTTGGTGTATCGCACTAAACTGATTATATCTCTGAATTGACAAAAGCTAATAAGATGAAACAAACACTATTGGAAAGCCCAGTTTTTTGTGTCGCCTGCCTTAAGGCAGAAAGACACATAGGAATCACTTTGTCCACTGTAGTTTGTTGTTGTTGTTGTTAATGTCTGTTGTGAAAAGGGTTAACATTTGCATGTAATATCCACATACTTTGATGGATTTAAACCAAAATTGGGTCACATGTGCAACATGACATCCCCCATTTGTTGATGAGGTCAACGGTCACATACCAAGGTCAAAGGTCATGTGAGGTCAAGTTGTAAAAAAGGCTGAAAATGTAAAATTAACCTCATTTGAAAAGTTGAAGTTCAATTGGAACCAAGTTTGATTTATGGAGTTAACACGCAATACCTCATTTGTTTATGAGGTCAAAGGTCACATATCAAGGTCAAAGGTCATGTGAGACCTATCATTCACAAACCGCGACGGCAGGCGACACAAGCGGTCTGAGGACCGATGTATTTTTGTTCTTTAATATTATGCCAAGTTTTTTCTAATTGTACCACTTTTTTCTGTAATTTATGTGATATGTAGCTAACTCTAACACAGACACCATAAAAAGCTCTGTATCACTTCTACATTATGCAATATAGCACACATCAGATTCAGTATAAGGAATGGGAAACCACAATAATTGCTGTGTGTGTATGCCATTTCATGAGGTCATTTCCATCATATGCATTAATAGCTTTCCTTAATATTTCTTAAAACCGAATTCAAGCGAAACTTTAGAATTCGCCTTTTTTGTGGACATCTTTACTTTAAACAAGAAAATTACATAATGAAATCACAGGAATGTGACCATACTATGAAAAAGCAGTATTGTCATTCATAGCTTCACGCTGGAGGGAATGCTTGACTCCATCAATGATTCATGATAAACATGGTAAAATAACATATGCCAAACTACAAGGCCAGATTTTTACTCATGGTGTAACCGAGCTTCAGTTACTCAGTTAGCTTTACTTTAAAAGGTGTCCCTTGATGGCAATGGGCGTGCCACAGGAAGGCAGAGGCGATTCCTCTAATTTCGAGTCTTTTCTTCGGTCCCCTCCAGTATTTTTTTAAATCCAAAATGATTAAATGATCACTTCGCTGGATAAAATCTAATCCAAAAAATTTCAGAAACAATTTCTAACCTACAGAAGGGCTGTCTCCCAGTCCGCGTAGTTGATCTTGAATGAAGATTGTAAGGACTCACCAAGACCATGACCACAGATGCCATATTGCCTTTGATCATATGTGACCTTCTCAACGACTTCAATGAATTTAATATTGGCAACTGGACTCTAACTCCTGAGATCATTTTGATACAAAAAGCGACCTTCTTGAGTCCGCGGGCACTATGGAATGTTGAGAGTATGGGGACATACACGTGACAAAAGAACCGTTAACAGGTCTGATGCTGATAGGTACAAGATATTAGAAGTTTTGTCATATGTCAGGAAGGACTTGACCAATGCCTATTGGACATTTCGTCATTGGGTTTGCCAATAAAGTCGTTACTGGATTTTTTGGACGTAATTGAGTTTTTTTACGTAGTATGAAAAAGGTATACGCCATAATTTGAACATATATTTTACGTGACAATCTCAATTTATTGAAGAGTTATGCAGTTATGTTACAACTTTCGTTACGCTCATAATTGTATGTTTGAGTGCAACCTAGTCGCAACATGGTAGGTACACATAACGCATTACTAGAAAACTAGACAGTAGATTACGGCCACTTTATTTTTGTAAGGTTATGGTTTTAAGAAGGTCAAGGTATAATAAATGAAATCCCGGAAAGTCCATTTTATATATTTTTAACAAAATTTATGATACTTTGGCGAAAGTATAAGCCACTTATGAGGGGTAGCGCATTATCTCCTTTAGACTCGAAATTCGTTTCATTCATGGTCAAGTATGTACAACAGATCTTGCATTGTTGTTAAGTCATATAAATTCCCGCTTGTCACTATTCTAAACGATTTCCTGGAATACCACTACGCCTCCGCGATTTGAAGTATTAAAAAAGGAAATACGGAAAGATAAAGTATGTCGAAGTAATATGTTTCCACAAGGTGTGAAAGTTCAATTAAAGGTATTGGATTCATTTCAATCATTTTAACGTTAGTAAACAGGAGGGGTGGTTATCTTAACTTATTACCATTATCTTAGTTAAGTTGGTCTGTAGATGTTCGTGTGACTGATTACCAGTCGCGGAGAGAACACTCAAATGCAACTCATAAGTGAGTGATGACGGTGCGTTGCCAATTTCGGACCTGGTGCTATGTCAATCCGGACCTAAGTAGTTTCACGCATGAACACTTCCGTCACACACGATATTATTTGAATCGCCCCCTCTTGTACAGCACACCTTTTGTTTGTAGGTGTCGTATTGTACTTCCACACTAACCGGAATATCCAGCACACAATATATGTGTTGTAAGTCTGGAGGTGACAATCCGGCACAAAGACGTGGTCTCCTGTTCCTGTACGTTACATCAGTACGCCTTGACACAAATCTAGCCCGATACGGATGTGGATTCCACTTTTTGCCTCGGGAAGATGGATGCTAAGAGCCACACACTGCAAAGACGACAGGTGATTGAGAGAAGTGCTGAAGGGAACGGACAGATTTATCCATTGTTGTTAACCGTAATGAGGTCCTACTCTGCATCAAAAATCTGTAAAAAAAAATAAAGAAACATTAAAAAATAAAAACACTTTTGAGGGTAAACAAATTCTTCGAAATGTGAAAAAACAATATACTGAGAACGGCGAGCTAAATCCGTTCAGGTACCATAATGTACATGGCTTCTGACGTGCAATCTGCCTGTGTCAAAAAAAACGGAGACAAAATGCAAGAGCCGGTAACTTTAACGCATATTAAAAGTAACTTTACTTTGTGACAATTTCAGAATAAATCCACTAGAGACAGCCACAGTTAAAGTGAGTTCATGGTACACCGTTTACCGATTTATGTGATGAACCGTATAAATGACCTATCTTAGGCGTTGCACGACGACATTTTTTGATCGTAAGCTTTTAAAACGCATAGATGCTTGTGACTAGTGTGTCCAAAACCATAATCTGTTAGGAAAAAAAAAACGGTTTTTAGTTTTCTTTGTTTTTATTTATATTATGTTGTTGGAATCATCTACTCTTTCATGAATTGCAAGTAGTCCCTTCTTCAAGTGTCGTTAGGAGTGTAAATTGGAGGGGCAATCTTAAAACACTTGCATGACTGCCAAACCAAACCCTCTCCCGCATGCAATGGGATAGGACCCTTGTCTCAGGTCCTAGTTGACTGATGGAAGGAAGGGGGGAAAGTTAAATGAGAGATAAAAGATAGTGGTAGTCTTCTAAGTGGTTTGGCAGGGTTTTGTTTCAATCCAAATCGTTAAAATGGGTTTACCAATATGCTTTCACATAATTGCATGTATCTCAAATAGTTAATAATAGCATTGGTCTCAAGTTTTCACTAAAGCAGGTCAAATAAATAACATTTAAGATTAATATTGTTCCCATATTTTGTAAAGATAGGGACGTAGACAGTTTTGACTCAATTTACACACTATCACACGTGACACATGGGTAGAGAGGGCATTATTTGCAAGATTTAGAAAATCCCAAACAATAGAATTCAAATATAAAAACAAAAGTACAAACGTTACCCCAAATCCTTGGTTTGGTTCCTCTTAAAAAAGGTGGTCTGACCAAACACAGTATTTCTCATGGCGTCGAAATTGAGCCCTCAAATCAATCTTCTCCAAGATATAAAATAAAAACAACCGCCGTTTTAATGGTTAAACAATATTAGCACAGTATTGAATAGCATATTGCTTCTACATCAAAACCGCAAGTGCAGGCTCTCATATCAAACAGAGAACACAATTATACATAAATCGGAATAAGCAACTTTAACTCGTATGAAGGAATATAAAAACAATTACTCAAAACTTTCATCAACACGACAATGCTTGCGTTAAAAGATATAAAATGTTGGAGGTTAAATGAGAGTTCCTCGAACTGATCGTTACAGTTTGTAAGAGAAGGAAAACCAACAAAAAATAACAACACCAAAGATTGATCGTACGCATTACGGCTGAACTTACTAGGTGCTGGTATATGTCATCATTACAATGGTTACAGATATATAGGGTCAGAGGCGTGTTTTAGAAAAAAAAAACCCTATCAGGTACGTTTGAAGGTGGAGGGTATATTAAACTTGAAAAGCATAAATTACGTTATATAATAGAGCTACAGCCTCGTCCTTCGACTTAATAAAGATGTCCTTTAACAGTTGCCTAAGCAATGTATGTGTGACTGTGAACTTCGTGCGGTTTCGGTCGTTTACAACAATAACAAATTTATAGTTCACTTGATATCCCGGAGAAATTTTACTTCCAAAATTTTGGGTAATTCTGATGGTATGTTTGGGCAAATCTAGCTTGGTTTAGTGGTGCCCCTTAGGGCAAATGTCCTGTACTTTCTGTCCGTTTTGCGGACGAAAATATAATATAAAATTACGAATTTCTTTTTTCTTTCTTCGCAGAGTAGATGATTTTGCACGTAGATTAGGCACACATACTATACTTGGCCAACGATTCAGATGACATTAAAATCTCAACTTTTTAGAGGCAAGTCGGGGTAACTATGAGGAGCCTGTGGATCACGAAATTTCCTTTCTCCTTAAGCTTATAACATTATGTGAAAGTTAATAATTGAAATATTCAAATGTGCAATTAATAATATCTTTGATAATTATTTTCTCCAATTTTCTCAGAAATTTGAAAAAACATAATAGAATATAAAAAAATAATAAATAAGACTAATACATAAAAAACCAATATAAAAACCACCAATACATTAGACTTTGTTGATGAGTTTGACAGACAACCTTTTTTTTTTGGGATTGCATTTTTTTGAAAACGAAGTTGGTGGACCCTTTTTTTTTATTATTTTTAAGTGGTTCGTTATCAACACCGTTTCAAAGTAGCCATGCTTTCCGTTAAACGATTGTGTTTTTCCTCAATCACTGTATACCCACAAAACAGGCAACCAAGAAGAAAAGAATCCGGACCACATTTAGTAGATTCACACATCATTTTCAATCAGTTTTTCGTATAGAATTCTAGGTGGAAACCAGCCGACCCGCTATAAATACCTCTGAAATACTAAAAGTTATTCCAAGAAAGATATTTCATGCACCAGTTAGTGGGGAGAGAAATGCTTTTTAATAAAGCCAAATAAGAGACCGATGAATGCAGATCCATCGGAACAGATGCCCTGACCATGTATCCATACGGAATAAAGCCAATATCACGGCGCGTTCGCAATTTTTAATACCCATTGAATATTATTTCGCGACAGATCTGGCTTTCCTACTGTTCCTGTAAGGACCTTTGGTATCAATCAAAAAATTTTATAATGTTATTTTTTTTTTAAAAACGTAAAACAACGGGGCTGCGGCATCCATTACTGTTTTGTCATCTATAGTTGGCAGCCGTCTTTGAATAAACCTCACTCCAACTGTCACATGATCTGTTGGTGCTGGAATAAGAAATTTGTCATTTGGCTCATCTAGTTCCAAATATTCACCTTTTATGTTTTCAAATGCGGCGATCTATTTTACAAATGTACCGATTGTCCTAAAAACTGGACGAAGAACGTCTATTTGAGTGCTATGGTAACAATTTATTACAATTGAGAAATGCTTCAGTTGGGTATCAAGAGCTTTGGGGTAGAGGGAAATGTATGATCTGAATCTGGATTTACAGAAGGAAATCTGCAGTACTTAGTAGTTTCAAGGTACCAACACTTAAGGAAAATTTTATGAATTAAAATTTAAAAAATACAGCAAGTAAACTTCGTCATGCCCCCTGGCAAGGTGGCAGTCTGGAACAGACCTCAGTTGACCTATAACCGTGGTCCATGACCTTTGAAACATCCACACATGAAGGAAACCTATTGCACCTTAACCCCAAGGCTGGTTAAAAGTGGACTTAAAGGGACATAATGGCATGAAAATTTTTTTGAACATAATGAAAGGACCTTACTGAATAATTTCCACGAGTTTGAAAACAATTTGGAGTTTACATTCGGTAAAAAACAGTAAAAACAGGAAGAGGTCCAGGGGGGAGGTGTCAGTTTGTGGCAATTTTCTGGAACAAGGATGCTGACACATTACTGCCAGCATTTACCAAACTTGAAAAGATGTTGTCATCAGCTCACGCCATTGCTATGGATAATGTGCTAATCCGGTAATCCTTCTTTCACTTGCCAGATCAATATCGTTACTACAAGCCTAACGTACAATGCCTGAATCCCGGTCTTAAGGCTTTTAGAATTGTGTATAAAACATGCTAGATACAATGTAAATTTGTCAATTGAGGCGCCGTAATTACAAAGTTATGGATCTTGACAACTTTTATCACCTTAGTTTTCAAAACCTCATTTTTTTCATTGACAGAAGCGACCCCCTCTGAAATGGTGCTTTTTTGACTTTTTCGACATATGCATTTTATGGCTCATATGCCTGAAAGGTCAGATTGGATCACAAGTATTCAGATTACATGTTTATTATAGGGCATCCGTACGAACGTAGACATTTACTTATATAAACATCAATTTTAGTGCGGTTTAAAACCACACCTCTAAACTACCCAGACACATATTTCAAAATGACAACACTCTTGAAAATGATCATTTGATTTTAGGGTGGGCAAGACAATGTGTTATGCTAGTTAGCTAGTAAGCCGTTTTGTGCTTATTTGGTGGTAGCGTGATGGCCTATCGCATAAAGGACAAAAACGACAATGACGGAATGTTGAAATACAACCCAAGGAAATTCTAGCACGGTCCTTTTGCGTATGCGCGTCGCCGTCTTTCGAAAGCTTGATCCTGATCACTAGAGTTGTAATGAACAGGGACAGAAAGTATGCTAACTAGGAAAGTTATAACACTGAAGTGAAAACCACTGAAAACAAGTTAAGGCTCTTGGAGCTAAGGGAATAAGGAGAGCACGAAAGTGTAATATATGAGAATGCGGGAGAGCACGAAAGTATAATAGCAGTGTGTTACTTAGTGATTGTTACACGGAGATAAAACACCCAAATAAGGCACAACGTGTCCAGCCCTTTATACGTACTAAAAAAGGGGCATTTCCTGATCACAGCCGTTCCAGACTTACCTCCTAAATGTGGATGTTTTTTTATTCATTTGAAACCATTAACTTAGATTATGCGTGCCTAATCTGACGTACAGATTCAATCAACTGTGCAAGAACTAAACGGTTGATTTTGTACTTTCTTTCCAGAAACGGAGGAAAAATTTACAAGTAAATGCCTACGGGCAGCTGGGATAACCACACCAATTTGCTCGTAACACTAAAACGCAATATCTGGGAATCAACTAAAATATTGGGAATCAGCTTTCGCAACATTACAAAACAGGGGGTGCTAGGGGGGGGGAAATTCACAAAAAATAAAATATAGCGTCCATCTTCAAAGAAATCGAAAAAAAATTGCTTTTGTGAATGTAAGCTTAAGGTAAGACGATGACATTGTATAAAAAACGGAATATTTTGAGATATCTGTACTGATGTTTTTCATTACTTTACAGGCTGAACGTGTAAACAATGTCATGTGCTGTACACACACATAAGAACTGTAGTGATATGAGTCTGGATTTATAGAAGGAAATCTGCAGTTACTAGTAGCTCAAGGTACCAAAACCTTACGAAATTTCTTATGAATTAAAAATTTTAAAAAATACAGCAAGTAAACTTGCGTCATCCCCCTGGCAAGGGTGGGCAGTCTGAAACACGACCTCAGCTGACCTTGGACTTGGTCCATGACTTTGACCAGCATCCACACATGAAGGAACCCCTATGCACCTTAACCCCAAGTCTGGTTTAAAATTGGACTTAAAGGGGGACATAATGGCATGAAAAAAATTTGGAAATATGAAAGGACCCTACTGAAATCACTCCACGAGTTTGAAAACAGTTGGATGTGTACATTCTGTAAAAACAGTAAAAAAGGAAGATTTCCAGGGGGAGGTGGCATTTTTTGTTTGTGGCAATGTCTGGAAAAGGATGCTGACATTAATGCCAGCATTTACACAAACTTGAAAAGCATGTGGGTCATTCGCTCACAAAGTCTTCTATTTTTTTTTGTATATGTGCTAATCCAGGCTAATCCATCTTTCACTTGCCAGATTCACATATCTTACTAAAAGACTAAAGTACAATGCCTGATCCGGTCTGAATGCTTTTGAATTGTGTCACAAAAACATGCTAGATACACGTAAAATTCTGTCAGGGATGTGACACCGTGCTTTATGTTGAAGTGATTTCAGTAAGGTCCTTTTTCATTATGTCTATATCCGTTTTTATCGTTTTTACAGAATGTAAACATCATAATGTTTTCAAAACTCTGGAAGTGATTTCCCGTTACCCCAGTAAAGGGTCCTTTTTCATTATGTCAATTTTTTTTTTCATGACAATTTATGTCCCTTAAACTTTTCGAAGGAGACGCGAAAACGAAAACCCAACCAAAACCTAACCAAAGGAACACCACATACAATACACATAATACATAACATACGACATTCGCACACTCTCAATATCCCCCTCTGCTTTCATGCCAGGGGGATAAAATAGAGGACCGTTTCTAGATAATTTGTCTATGAAGCTGCATAAAAATCAACATTGTTTTCTGTCTTTAAACATACAGTTTATGAGCGATAACCAAAATGGAGGAATGTCATGAATTTTGAGGATTTTCTCTAAAATTTTGTTTAATCACGCTTGCCATGTTTTAGAATTGTTCGCATCATTTCCTTTCTAATAAATGTATTTGCATTATGTCCAAGACCAATATTAAACAGTTATGACAAGTTAACAAGTAACATGCAATCGTCGCATGTTGAGTGCGCCTTTAATTACAAAGTTATGGATCTTGACAACTTTTATCACCTATTTTTTCTATACCTCATTTTTTCTTGCCAGGACCTAACCCCTATGAAATGGTTGCTTTTTGACTTTTTGAATATGCATTTATGCTAATATTGCCCTGAATAGGTCAGAGATGGAATCACACGTATTCGATTACCATTGTATTTTTACTATAAGGGCAATTCCGTACGAACGGAGACATTTACTTATATAAAAATCAATTTTAGGTGCGGTTGAACACCTCTAAACTACCCCCGATTACAATTTCAAAAGGGGACACACTCTTGCACCAATGATCAATTTGCTTTTAGGGTGGGCAAGACAATGTGGTATGCTGTTAGCTAGTAAGACCGTCTTTGTGCTATTTGGTGGTAGAGTTGCCCTATCTCATAAAATGACCAAAAACGACAATGACGGAATGCTTGAAATAAACCAAGGGAAATTCTAGCACGGTCCTTTTGCGTATGCGCGTCGCCGTCTTTCGAAAGCTTTGATCACTGATCACTAGAGTTTGTTAATGATACAGGGACACGAAAGTATGCTAACTTAGGAAAGTGAATAACACTGAAGTGAATAACACTTGAAAACAAGTTAAGGCTCTTGTGCTCAGGGAATAAGGAAGAGCACGAAAGTGTAATATCTGAGAATGAGGGAGAGCACGAAAGTATAATAGCAGTGTGTTACTTAGTGATTGTTACACGGAGGATAAAACCACCAAATAAGGCACAACGTGTCAACGACTCCTTTATGACGTACTAAACAAAGGGGCATTTCCTGATCCACAGCCTCGTTCCCCGACTTACCTCCTAAATGTGGATTTTTTTTATCATCTGAACCATTAACTTAGGATTGTATGCGTGACTAACTTGACGTACAGATTCAATCAACTGTGCAAGAAATAAACGGTTGATTTTGTACTTTCTTACAGTAAACGGATGAAAATTACAAGTAAATGCCTACGGGGCACTGTGTATAAACACACATTTGCTCGTAACACTAAAACGCAAGATCGGAATCAACTAAAATATTGGGAATCAGCTTTTCGCAACATATACAAAACAGGGGGTGCTAGAATCACAAAAAATAAAATATAGCGTCCATCTTCAAAGAAATCGAAAAAAAAATGCCTTTTGTGATTTAAGAATAAGGTATAGACGATTACATTTGTATAAAAACGGAATATTTTGAGATATCTGTATCTGATTTTTTTCATACTTTAACAGCTGAACTGTTATAAACAATGCATTGTGCTGTACACACACATAAGAACTGTGTACCACTGCATGGGGTTTTGGTCTATTTTGATGTGTTTTGCTTTCGGTGAAAGGATTTAGAAAGAAACGATCATCAAGCATGTTTTAATTTGAAATCCAGTTCAAAGTCTCCCTCATAGTGTGGTTTGGTGTGTATTCCCGTAGGATTTTCATGCTAAAATAATTTTGCTGTTTGGGTTTCAATAGGGCCTAAACTGTCAGAAATGATGGGGTGCAAATTTTCGGATTGAAGCCCCCTCCTGCAAGGGGGGAAATGTTAGTACAGGGAAAAATTTAAAATCGAGTCAAATTGTGTTTTAATGTACGTACACTAACGAGTTCGTCTCCTCGTAAGGATTAGAAATAGTAACATTTGCCTAGGTTTCAACCTTTAGTTAAAGCGGTATAGCCCCATAATGGTTCAAGGTCACCTTGGGGTAAATGCTCCGATGTTGTTGAAAGTGGTGTCAAATGATTCATTGTGTCATACTAAAACAGAAAATGCATTTTAACTCTTTTGGTGATATCACCAGATGTCACACACTGTAAAATAATACATTTTTGGAGTTTGTGAGGCAATACAAACAACTTATCACCAGTTTTAACAAAATCTGAGCATTGGGTACATTTTACCCCAGGATGACCATTATGGGGCTATATAGCGCTTTAACTAAAGGTCGGAACCTAGGCAAATATATACTTTTTTTAATCCTTATTAGGAGACGAACATGTCAATGTACATTAAAACACAATTTGACTCGATTTTAATTTTCCCTGTAGTAACATTTTCCCCCTTGAAGAAGGGGCAGCAGTCCGAAAATTTGCACCCCATCATTTTCTGACAGAATGGTCCCTATTGAATGAAAAACAGCAAGAAAATCAATTTTAGCACAAAAATCCTACGGAAACTGTTTCATTGACATACCAAACCACACTATCATATAGGCTTTGAGTCTGCTACCAAGAAATAAAGAAGTAAAACTTTTATTGATTTTGTTAATTGGTCAAAAGTGTGTCATTTGATGAAATAAAACATATTCTCCGTTGTATGATTGTATCAATGAAATCATATTTAAGTGTTTGAAATACTGTAAATAAGACCTTTTGTTTTGGCAACATAAAAGGCCCCAAGTACGAAGACTTAAAATTGAAGACTTAAAGTTTGCCTACAAATTACCTGGATGTCTTTAGCCTCTTATTAATGTGCTTATCTGTTTTGGGTATGTTATTTTTATATGTAAAAATATCTCTATTTTCGAATGGCCTAGACTATTATTTGCGATCAAAATGAAGAAATTTCATATTTTCTGAAAATGTGCCAGTGCCGCTTTAAATTGAGACAACATATAGTTCTAATAGAAGATATTATTATGACCAACCAACGGCATTCATATCACACGAATTCCACAAATATATTGATAAGTTCTACTGTTATGAATGTCTCTAATTGATCTTTACTTCTAATTATTATATTCTACTTGCTTCTCAAATATTTATAGGCAGTTTGCAATTATCTCGCATTGCATAACTCTTCTAATCACCCCAACCATTGGACGTTATATTTTGGTATACATAAATTATTACGTATATGTACCAAGCCAACAATCCTGAAAAAGTGCTGTCTTTATTAGTTTGAGACAATAATAATAGTCTTGAAATGGCAATTTATTTATAGACTATTAAAATTTTCTCACGTTTGGTAAAAACGCATTACAATTTAGGAGGGCTCCTTTGCTGATATAAATTTCTTGATCGTAGGGAGTCGTGACGTTGTTAATAACGATAATCGTCATATTACCTTAAGAATTTCTACTACACACAGTGGCCAAAAGTATTGAAACAAGCAGAAAATATATTGTATTATCACAAACTGATTTCAAATTGTACTTGGCGTTCTTGACAACACATGACAAAATGATTTAAAGTTGGTTTTTCAAACAGAAAATTATTCCTCCGAATCCAATAAGGCGAAAAACGTTTGATTCAATTCATTATCGTGTTTTCTTATAGAGGATTTAAAGGAACTGACTAACGATTACTTTGCGATTGGATACAGACAAAGAACCACCAGAAATGGTTTCAAAATAGCCGCTATGATTTGTTAAAGTTTGTCAGAGTATGTACTGAACATTTAGGGGAGGAAATCGGAATGGACCGTCACAACCTGCTTCATATTTTGAAGAACTTTCAAAACATGCTCATTTTGGAAGTAAGAGCCTTAATTAAAAAATCAATAAAATATTTTAAAAATAAATTTATTAAGCGCTTACCTGTGTGAACGTAACTGTAGTACTTGCCATCGGTATAAAGTAGAAGCGTCGGTTTCCTAAACTTTCTTAAGAGAGTTGATCAGACGAACCATAGTCCAGCAAGAAGTACGTGCATTGTTTCTACGGCCACACACAACTCTTTTAAAGATCCAAAGTACGTAGGTACGTGGGTGTTACATGTCACCTTTGTCTTGAGTTGTAACTCTTTCATACCATTCTCGTCGCTTTTTAGTGATTAGTTTATTATTTTGTCTGCTAAGCAGACATAATAATACCTGTAATATAATTTCGTCTAAAGAGTCAATACATAGGCGTGCCCAGGAAATTTTATTGAGGGGGGCTGGACTAATGATGTTCGAACCATGATAGCGAATCGAGCGGAGCGACTAATGGGTGGGGTCGAGGGGCCCGCCTTAGGGCCCCTGGTGGGGTCCAGGGGCAACGCCCCGTCGGGGTCCAGGGGAAGAGCCCCCTGAAGCTCCTGAGGTTTTAGGGTTTTCAAGACTTGAAAACGCCTTTCCGACACTTCTTCCGACACTTTTTGATCCGCATTTGCATGAAAAAAATCAAATAAATGTACCATGTTCCTCTTCTTTTTCTTCTTCTTTTCTCCTTCTCTTTTCCTCTTTTTTCTTTCTCCCTTCCTCTTTCTTCCTTCCTCTTTTTTCTTGAGAACTTTGAGGGGGGGGGCTTTAGCCCCCAAAGGCCCCCCTGGGTACGCCAGTGCAATATACACACGAACCTGACCGTACAAAAACTAAAAAAAGAATGGTTATCGGGTAAGAATATAAGAAGTGGAAATTAAACCTGGAGATTTCAAAATACTCAAAATACTATTGTTTGGTCAGACTTTTAATGAGACGTCTCTTGACCTTTTAAATCCAAATCTAATTAAAGATCTGATAGAAATGTATGAAAAAATACTTATTTTTATTTACAGTAGCGAACAATATATTTTAAGGCTGACATTTAAATTAACTTCATTTTTTCCGACAGTTCAGTTTGTAGGGCAAGGATATTTATGTTTACCAATAACTTTAACCACACCTAAAGTGAATAGGCCAAAATTCGTCGTCTAATAAAAACGACAGTGTTTTTCAGGCATGTTTGCCCATAGGGTTGATTAAGAGAGCGGACATGCTCAAACCTTAGTTTTTTTGTCTTTTATACTTTTTGTCCTAGAAGCCTCTACAAAGGTATCTAGGTGTTTTGTTCCGCCAATCAAGTGCAAATATAGGGAAATAATTATCATCAGAATATGTGCTTGTATCGCTTTAAAAGACGATTAGCTATAACAGTTCAGAAGTAATACGTGGGTGAAAACATTGGTTGTAAGATCTCGATTTGTTAACACTCGAAACAATTGACTCATATCAGGACAAAAAATTCTATTTCATGTCGTAACAATTTGATGAGGACATTGATCAAATCGACTATTATTTTCTTAAAATTTTCAAATTTGGCGAGACTCTTATTTTCCACTGCCTTCTATCACATTGCCTCCATATCTAGCCACCCACCCACTCTTCCTACTATTGATTTCACACGGACGTGCATGTCCGTCACACTTTTTACATTTTCAAAGAAAAAAAGGGATAATTGACGATTTATCAGTGAAGAATTTATTTCCCAAATTTATTTCTCGAATAAGACTAGTTGAGCGATGAATTAAGAGGGTGGCAAAAATGAGTTTCTTAAATATACGACATAAGATTGACAAATCGAAAAAGTAGTACTTAGCGAAAAGCCTGCATTGCTTCAATATTTTTTAAATACGTTCTCTTTGAGAAATAATTTCTATCAGTCATCAAAATTATTCAAGTTCATAATAACTTCCATATCAGTGCTGCCATTTTGATCGACCCAGAGTGGCTCTCAGAAAGAGATAGATGTGTAGTACACCGGACCTCTACACATGGATAGTCGGTCCTGAGTCGCCGATGCCAACATTAAGTTTGCGTTTCTACATTGGTAATATGGCGGGAAACAATGCATACACCTTGTCAAAGTAAAAGGAATTTTGTATAACAATAGAACATCTGTGTGGAATATGTGCACCAGCAGGTGTCCAGAAAGAAGCATTCATGAATAAAATAAAAACAGCCAAACATATATCCTTTTGAAGAATACATCTTAGGTTTTAATCGATCGTTACTGATTTTACAATCCGATTAAATGACAAGGAATGTCCTACAGATTCTGCAGACACCTGTTTTTGGTTTCTTTATGTTACTGTGACACTTTACATTTGAAAAGTGTTTTGGAATTCTGTAGGATAAGATGATGTAAAAAAATTAAATTTTACGAGGTACCCTTGTAATTTGGTAATTTGTATCAAACCTGTCATACAGGGTATATTAAAATGAAGTGAACAGTTGTAAAAAATACATCAAATTCAAAAAGTATGTGCTACTTGGCCAACGTGCTCTAGTATTGCGTAAACCAACATCTTATTCGTAATCTTCAGTGCAAAATCACTGAGGTGTGATAATCAACAAGGACTCTGGTGCTGTTTTTGTAAAACAAGTGAAATGTAGTTGCGCGAAGATTGGGTAAGTAGACAGACCGGAGAACTTACAGTTCAGAAATCATGTCATTGCATTTGAAAAACATGTGGAATGATATTACGCCTCTTGATTTTTTTCTTGTGCGACCGTCTTCCAGATAATATCTTGATGACCTGGAAAACGGATTACCGAGAAACATTGACAAACTCATCTTGTCAGACTCTCTGTTAATGCCATGATCAGAAGAGCAGACATTTGCATCCAGAGAAATGGCGGGCATGTGGATGATAGAGATTGAATAACCGTAATGCTGCAAACATGTTCAAAACTTTGCACTTGTTTGGAGTAAAAGATGTCGGTTTACCTAACTCTAACCCATAGTTTTTTTAATTAAAAGTTAAAGAGGGAGTCCAGCAAATAAAAATATTCAAATACAATGAAATGAACTTACGCTACAATTGTTTCTAGTTATTTGAAAAAGTATGGAAGTTTACTGTCACCCCATATTAAACATCGCTCAGCTAGACAAGGCTTAAAAAAACTAGGAGGATTCAAACACCGAACCCAACGATATTACTTTACTCTGAATAAGTTTTCTAGATTTTAAATTTATTAAATGAAAATAAGGTCTTGCGATTTTTATAATATAAAAAAATAAATTAGTAGAATATATATACAATATTTGTAATTATATACTCGAGTTATTTAGTTAAACAAGCGTCAATGTCCACTGATGTTGTGAATTCACTGTGCGTATGAAGTCCTTGAGTGTTTTGTCCCAGGAACTGTACCTGAAGTTCGATGAATATAGCAATTCACCGATTTTTGTACTTTATGCCAAATGGTGCAAATTGTTGAGTTCCATTGTATATTTAGCAGTTCTCAGACCAGATGAGGATTTTTAAGTTAGGGTTAGCGAATTTAGTAGGTATTGATGACATAAAACGCTGCTTAAATTAGTTGAAGAATGCATCCATCAGGTAAAACCCAGAATCCAGTCCCGACATATAGAGGCAAAATAGGACAAAACAACCAACAGTGGACTACAGAAAGAAAAGAGCAATACACACTAATAAGGCACCCACTAATAATATCTGTAGATCATCAGTTTCTCGCATTGCACAGTTTTGATTATTTCATTAATTTTGGTCATGTTTCCTGCGTCTCATAGTTCTGCTATACATGTCTTGATACCAAGATTTTCCATAAAGTTGATTGAATAAAATATAAAAAGTAATCATACAATGTTTTGTGTAAAGGGGAGACCCGATTTAAGTCTAAAAAATTGTTATCTTGATAGAATGCCTTCATCCCAAAACTCCATCTGTACATTTTCGCGACGGTATTCAACCCGTTTTGACCGTGAGAGCAAACATCGTGATTTTGTCTCCCATAGAGTAGCGTGTAAATTTAATATTGGTTCTCGACAAAATATTTTAATTTCATTATCCGAAAATATATTCTGTATCTCTTATCATTCCATGACAAAATGATATTGATGAGTAAATAAAAACCCATTCAACGTGATAAACGATAACGGAAGAAATAATTAAGTAGTGAACATTTTTGACTACTTTTCACATTCCAAAAATGTATTGATGAAAGGTTATATAATTTTGTGGTCGGAAAATGAGTTTCTATGTCACTCTTGATCAATATTTTAGCTTGTTTGGTGTTGCTGAGAAATGTGGATAATATTTATATTCCTTAAAAGGTCAAGTTTAAAAGCCGGTTGTGACTTTTTATATCAGGAGATGAAGAACCCCTTTTCCAACTGGCGCATTATGTTTACCTTGAAATAAGATGCACGATCAATATTTCAGTAGAAGTTTTACCAAACTTATCAACTGCTTGTGGAAGATAACGTAATAAGCAAGGTTTCAAGGACATGTATTTCAAAAAAATATAAGAATCATTTGAGGTGAGTACAAAGAAAAACATTTTACATATTATAATTTATATGCCATTGATGAGACATTGATATTAGGAAGAATTTCAAGCTGCTAAGTATTCATTTTTTTATATGTTGTGTTTTGACATCAATTTTCTCCTAATTTTTCGAGGTTTGAAGGCAAATTATCGCAAAGATAAGGGAACGCCTGGCCAAAATATATGCCAAGTGCAGGCCAACGGCTCCTATATCAAATATTACCGTTATTAAAAAAACAATAACGTTGTTTAAAAGGGTTTTTGACCAAGACAAACATATCTGGAAATGACACTATTTTCATGAAAATCGACAATAAGTATTCTACCATTAGAATCTTATCTGGCAATTTTGTTGTAACATACAAAAATATTCTGATGGGGGCCAATATGGCTGCCTTGGTATGACCTGCATACCTCCAAGATGGACACGAATAACGTTTCTATAACGGGATTTTCCACTGTGGACCTGTAAATTACCGTTTCAGGTGTTATAGATGCTTGTCCAAGATAGCTAAGATACATCAACGCGATATATGTGATGGACAAGTAGTAAAAAAAAAATTGATAATAAGACGTTGGAGTACCAAAGTACAACGGACATTTGCAGGAAGAAAGCGAGAAAGAAGCGCCACCATTTTTTCGACCGTTTTGTTTTAAACAGCTAAAAAAAGTAACAACAGGCAGATATGTACCAGAATTTCCAGACTTTGACATTATTTATCAACCGCGCATCCATACATCAATGAAGAATTATAGTAAATATGACACTATAGTTAAAGGGGTATTTTAGTGATCCACAGCCTCGTCCCCCCGATTTACCGCAAAGGCATTGAGATTTTTATAATCTGATCCGTTGGCCCAAGTATAGCTCGTGTGCCTATCTTACCGGCCTCTAATTCAATCTACTCAAGGAGAAATTCGTAATTTTGTATTTTCTGTCGTCGACAGAAAATTACAACACCATGGTCTATGGGCGTCGCGCTGCAGCGCTATATCACTAATTCACTCAGAGCATCAAAACCGCAACATCAGAATCAACTAAATTTGGAATAATATTTTTGAGGATATCGAGTGAACATGAACACAAATGAATGTGATTCGGATCACGAAATGACACTTTAAAAGCATGGAAAGTGTATCAACCCGAAAGGCCAAAAGTGATTCACCCCTTACCAAAAACTAAGACGAGTAGTTTTAAAAACATTGCACGGAAGACTGAAGCACTGTCTCTTAACTTTAATGATATAATTGTTGTGTGTGTTGTGTGTGTTTTTAAATCATAGTTAAGTTATTCCATACTTTTTGACCTTGCTGGTGCTTGTGATCTTGCTGGTTTTGATTCAAAGGCAGTTTCGTTTTGACCAATTATATTTGTTATCTGCAAAGGGTGACCTGTCCTGAATAAACAAATGACATTTAGCCTTATTTTTCAAAAAATCGTGGAACGGAGGTACCACACGCATGTGACCCAATGGACTTTTCCCCTCTGGTAACTTAAGGAATAATTTGAGCTATTTTCATTAGATTTTAGAGCAGTTCAAACATTTGACCCCATCGTAACTTACCACTCTCCTGGGGCTCGGCAGACATTCATATTTGCAAAGTTATATTTTCTCGGAATTTTCCCGTGTTAGATTATTGGTATCGCGTTATTGTTGAAACCCTTCTGGCTGATGCTCTATTATTGTAACGTGAAATTTAAAAACACAGCATTAATTAAAGTTTTGCTTTAAAATATACCATTATCAAGAATGGTATACATTGTGCTTAATTTTTATAAAATGAGCCTGGGATTCTTAGAAATATTAGTTTTTAAAATTTAAAATTGGGGAAAACTTTCATCATACAAAGAAGCGCTACTCGGTACATGAAAAGTACGTAGATGCTGAACCGGCGCATTAGTGGGTTTCGAACACTGATCTCTATACATAGAGATCAGTGGTTACAGTGCGGACTGCGATAAGATAAAACGAATAAATATACGCGACTCTGTTCAAATGTCCAAGTTTTCATGGATTGTTTATTTAGTCAAACATAAAACCTTTGTTAATCACAAAATGATATCTTAAAAACCCTCTTTACATTTTTCTCAAATCATGAGGTTTTAAAAGTGTAATTTTTTTGCCAAATAAAAAATTTCTAAAAGAACTTCGTCCTATCCTTTGTGATGCCTCAAACGAAGTTCACAAGGATGAGGCTTGTGGCAACCTTGCTGAAGTCACGTGATATATTTTCGCTGGCTTTTGTTTCGGGATGGCATGACGGCGTTGTAATGTAAATATACCAAGGGAATAACTAGGTGAGCTTCAATGATTGCGTACCAGTTGTGAAAATTTGTCGGAATAAATCTGAATTTTTTCGCAAGGGAGGAATACTCCAATGGCCATGAAAAACCATCTGGTACGTTTTATTAGGGAATCTTCAGTAATATATAGGTGTTGATCGATTCATACAATAATCCACTTAATATTTATTTTTTCCCCGGAAAAATATTTTTTTTTCTGAATGGGATTAAAATTATTTTAAAATAATTTTAAATTATATGCGCGCGGCCTGGCCTTGCCCTTTAAAAATTATGTACGTACTGTATAAATGTTGTTGGCTTTCGCATGCAATGATCCCGGGGGGGGGGCGGGGGGGGTTAATCGACAAAAGTGGGTATGGGTGTGTGTCCACCGGTAAAAAAATCGACCCAGTTTATAGTGACCAAAATTATGAACAAAATATGACCCATTATATAGGTGGGTCCGAAATTTCGACCCATATAATTGGCATTTGAAATTTCGCACCATTTTATAGTAATCTTAGCAAAATCGGCCCATTTTCATATAAACTTTTTTCAAAAATCAGAAAAATCACCATATTCATTGTGATTTTAACGAAAAATCGGAAAAAAAAATCGACCATTTCATAGTAAAATGCGACCAAAATTGAAAAAATGATCCATTTCGGATAGGTAGCAATTACCTCAAAAAGTGACCCATCTTTATAGTAGCCTGGTGGAAAAAGCGGACCCAATTGTTAAGTAAAGGCGGAAATGTGGACCCATATCTGGAGTTGGGGTTGTTTGGAACAAGTACCTACCCTTTTCACTGAGTTACCCCCCGGGGCCAATGATACCAAAGATACCACAGAGTAGTTAAAGCTCCAAACACACTCTATCCAAGTTGGTGAAAAAGGGTGAATTAATTACTTATCAATTTTCAAAATAATTTGTTTAAATATACCAGGGTGAGAAAATTAAGAGATACATAAGAAATATATCGCAGGAATTAAAAGTGGATATATTAAAGTTATGATTTTTCTAAAATAATTCAAATTAAAACTTTTATCCATATATATATAATATACTCCATAGGCTATAATTATTTTTTTTGAAAAATAATGTTACTTTCACTGGTTTTGAAAAAAAATACATAAATTAAATCGGACAAAAGGAGTGTCGGATGTAGTCAAATAAAAGTATTATAAAAGATGAGACTCTTACACCTTTAGACTCCTTGTTAAAAAACATTCCAAATTATAATTGACGATTTTAAATGACTTTCCGTATTTATAACAAGCTACGTAGACATGCGTAAATGGTAGCACTTCACAGTACAGCGCCGTGCGCTTGGATCGTAAAGGACGCAGTCGTAATGTTGCAGTTTAGTTTCATCCAGGGAAAAACAGATATACAACTAATAAGTGAAAGTATAAATTCATGGACTTCGTTGATGGCTAGGGACAACGCAAGCATGCGGGTACAAAAACGGACCATGGTTTCAACCTGCTTGTTTAATTTGCTAAAACCACTCTGGTAGTTTAATTTGCTGTAATCCTTTTGATAATTTGCTAAAATCCTTTTGATGGTTAAAAAAGGCTAAAATTGGATGAATTAATGGATTGATATATGGAGGAAAGGAGGGTGGTGTATGTTTGGGAGGGACGGAGGCCTCGAGGGAGGGATAGATGGATGGCATACTTATGAACCGCCGGTCAACCGGCTGTTAGATATTGAGACCACACCTTAACATATACTATAAACTCATTGCTTGCATGATACAAAAATATTTTACACTTATCACTTGTGTACCCAGTAAGTTATGATTGCACAGTTTCAAATACACTAGAGACTAGGTATCAAAGAGGGATTAAATACTAGATATATTCCATGTGCAGCGATTACACTTTCCTCAATTTTGAATACATGTATTGAAAAGAGGGCTGATCTATATAGAATCTTGCTTGGATCAGTATAACCTGATCACAACTCCTCCCATCCCAAACCGCACATTTTCAAAATAGATATATCAACCGAAGCAGAGGACTGCATGTTCAAGTTCAAAATGTCCAAGCGTCCCATCATTTGTTTTTATTGTAGCCGGACATCTTTGAAAGGAAGGAAGAGCATTGATAAGATCTTGGAGTTCTTATGGGATATCCCAACTCAAAGGTAGCATTGATTCGATTAAATACAATCCAGTAATCCACCGTTTTTTGCAACTTTAATAACGGATGTAATATCCCATTAATCCCATAATATTAATAAAAAATAATTTAAGAAGCACTTTTTCAGTCAGAATGTCTGTTCTTCTGGTTAAACTGGAAGCATACATTACGCGTACTATCACGTCATAAATTTTGACCCCTTTGCAGCTATGACTTCTTTCATGCTTTTGAAAAACAAGGCCGCGATGTAGTCGTATTTTTTCCATATTTTTGCCGTCTTCTCCACTTGATCGTGCGGTATTTCAAACAGTTCACGCCCAGTTGACATTGCCAATACCTGCATGAAAAAACAATGTAAATATAACGAGTGCATCAATGATGCAGTAATCCATCAATTGGGATGGTTAGGGAATGTGTAGTTGTGGGGGTCAAAGGTCATGTAGGGTCATTACAGGTCAATTGACATATAGCCCACGGGTCTTGGCCAGTGGTTATCTTGAGCAAGTTTGGTGGCTATACAACTTAACTTGGAAGAATGTTTAGATATTTTGGGGTCAAAGGTCAAGTAGGGTCATTGGCGGTCAAAAGGGCATATGGGCCATAAGAGGTCATTCTGTACATACCATAAGAGTTCTGGACCGGTGGTTTCTTTAATAGTA
This sequence comes from Ophioderma brevispina, assembly GCA_023653785.1. Taxonomy (NCBI): domain Eukaryota; kingdom Metazoa; phylum Echinodermata; class Ophiuroidea; order Amphilepidida; family Ophiodermatidae; genus Ophioderma; species Ophioderma brevispina. The sequence goes on from JAMKCH010042813.1 coordinate 49,147, forward strand.
TTTTACTAGGCGATCCTCGGATTTGGCTATCACCTGTGTTTTGCGATCACCTGGCTTGAATGACCCTCGGGTTTTGCGGTTCCTTTGACCTTGAATGACCCCTGATGACCTTGCCATGACCTTTAAAATTTTCATCATCAACAATCGACTTTTTTTTTTTTTTTTTTTTTTCTTATGGGATATCCCAACTCAAAGGTAGCATTGATTCGATTAAATACAATCCAGTAATCCACCGTTTTTTGCAACTTTAATAACGGATGTAATATCCCATTAATCCCATAATATTAATAAAAAATAATTTAAGAAGCACTTTTTCAGTCAGAATGTCTGTTCTTCTGGTTAAACTGGAAGCATACATTACGCGTACTATCACGTCATAAATTTTGACCCCTTTGCAGCTATGACTTCTTTCATGCTTTTGAAAAACAAAGCCGCGATGTAGTCGTATTTTTTCCATATTTTTGCCGTCTTCTCCACTTGATCGTGCGGTATTTCAAACAGTTCACGCCCAGTTGACATTGCCAATACCTGCATGAAAAAACAATGTAAATATAAAAACGATATACTATTATTGCAGTTCGCATGATCGCTTTATAGAGTAAACTGGATACTTCAGTCACAATTCTGGAAGGCACCTCAGAAGGATATTACCCTTTGGAAGTCTCCCTGTAAAAATACCAGCCCTGAATGTGTACCGTTGTGGTTGTGTCTATTATTCATCATGGATTTAGATTCAAAGAAAAAAACTTGATTAGAAAATGTATGTAACTGCAATTCAAATGACAACCGAAAATGTTAAATGACTACCAGTACAATACCTGTAATTCACAAGCTCTCTCCAGAAAATACAAGGCGTTAAATGCATAGGCTACGGTAGGGCCAATAGCAGTGACGCCATGATTTCCCATGAACATTATTTCTTTGTCTTTGAACGCGCTCGCCATCCTGCCCCCTTCGTCGATGTTTTCATCCATATCAGGCACTCCATTGAAGTCTTGGTCGTATGCAATCTTGCCATAGAATCTGGTCGAGTTTTGGTGCAGCATGAGAAGCCGTGGATCTTTCAAGCAAGCTAAACAAAGTACATGTAAAAACGTTCGTTAAAATGCACTTGTAATGTAAGTCTCAGCTCTATCTCTAATATACTTTTCTTTGCTTCGTATTTTCATTGAGTGCAAGTAAAAAATCAAATACTAATTTGCGTGTTATAATATAATCAGGTTTTCTGGTCATTGAAAAAAAAATTGTATCATCGACATTATCACTACAATCACACTTAACGGACTGAGTATGATTTAACAAATCGTACTATGCTACGATTTCAAGCCATTTTAACTGGCTCGAAAAGTTTGTTACGTTATCAGCAATATTCAACTAGTCATATTTCGATAACCTACAAGGATCCCGTGACTGATATCTGCCTTCAATTGATTGGTCCATTCTTGGGTTAGACCCTACTTTAAGAAGCTCACACAAATGAAATAGGGACAGAGACTTCGCACGTTGGTTTGTGTTACAAACACCAATACAGGCTGTCCCAAAAAAAATGTAAACACTCGGACACAGGCATTGGTAAATAACTAAGTACGCATGGGTCTTTTGTGAGTATGTTGTCTTAAACCTAACTAAATAAGCTTTTATTCGCCGTTTATTTCATCTCAATGCGATATGTAGAACAAAAGATTATGCTTCGTCAAAAAGGAGAGTACAAAGTCGGATTGGTCCGATTTGCAGTATGGTTTTATACATTGTAATGATTGGTGAAACCATGCTTTTGTTAACATACTCAATATTGGTTATTGATTGTGTTATGAAGTGGTAACCCGAACTATGAAGCTATTGGCATGCCATTTGAACGTCATTATTTTCATAAAGTGTGATTATTTACGATTACGTATCGATCAAGCAAAGAATTATTTATTTTGCAAACATAATCAGTCAGTTCACTTTATTAGCAGAGTTAGCCCTATCAAATCGCTCAAAAAGACCCCAGAATGTTAAACCAAACCAAATAAACCCACAACAAGAAATTCTGTATGGGATTCCCCAAGAACATCTCTGATTCTATAGCCAGAATAAAAAAAAACAACAAAAACACGCCAGTAACAAAAAGGAGAGAAACTTCTTATTATAATAAGCCGATACCACGCACTAAAATAAAGCAGCAGACTGGCGAAGAAAGACACCAGTGGCAGGCCATACAGATCCACGAACCAGAAAAATCAAGAACTCAAACCAACATTTCTCTTATTAGCTGAGCCGTTGTGGTAGATAAACCGATGAACGTTGGTGAGATTTTTTAGGAAACCAGTGGCAGGAATCTCAAGGACTTTCTTAAATAGAAAAACACTGCAAAATCTATTGTTTCTTTTTAAGATGGAAAGAAGGTGCTATGAAGCCAAGTGGATTCATGTTGCATCATGCATTTCAAGTGTTCTAAGGCCGAATCGGACCAAGTTGATTTTGCCCTCTCATAATTGATGAAGCCTATCTTTGTTTACGTATCGGATTGGAATGAAATAAAATGAATAATTAAAGCTTATTTATGGCGTTTAAAGGGGGATACCAAACAAAGGACCCATGCGTACTTTTCTTTTTATCAAAATGTCGTCGTTCCGAGTGTTAACATTTTTTGGGACAGCCTGGAGATAGCTAAACGAGGAAGAATCCCTTTACTTTAGTTGGTGACAGGGAAGAAAAGTTTTCATTTTCCCGAACCAAAGGGTTCAGCAAACCGAGTCAGTGACAGTTGCGGTAGGCTGTGAGAAGGGTCGGCTTCAAAACCCGACCGCCGATTAACATGGGGTTCGTGGTGGTCGAGTCGTGTCGCATTGTTCAGAACATTAGACACGGTTCCGATATGAAAGAACCGGGAGGAATCGCCTAGAAACCAGTGGTTTAATGCCACCCTAAATGGATAAAACTGGCGGGAAACAGGCAGGCCGCAGAGGTCTGGAAAGGCCTTTATTTTACGTTCCCCGTATGCAAAGTCAACGTGGATTTTGAATATTAATTAGATTTGCACTTGTGATCTAAAAACCACTCGTATCTGTTGACTTTACAAAAACTTTGTACAAAATGTACAGGCAGTTAGTTAAAGAACCATTCTTGTTGATCATCCTTTCAAATCAAGAAAATAAATTTCAAATTTGATCCAAATCGGAGCTTATGTTGAGTAAAAATATAGTGAAGATTACTCTTTCAAAAAACTTTGAAAATGTTCCCAAAAGCGAAGGTTATCAAGGCGGAGACCTCTATCATTTATGTGCAATATATTAACAAATTAACATTGAACTTGGGATAATACAGGCAGGAACTAGCATTTTATAATCAAATCCTACTAAAACGGACGCTACACTATACTATTGTAACTGTAATGAATGCCGAGAAAATGGGACGCGCTGTTAACAGGTCGGTCGATATGACTATTTACGGGGTGACTGGCTGCAAATCAACAGCTGTGGTGTGAATGGGAGTTATGCACCATGCAAAGCCCAGGACAATGGAGTTCAATTTTGTTAACAATACAACGTGGTTGCGATGCGTTGATTTCCAGCTATATGTCGGAGCGAAAATTGTTTATATTTCCTTTCACTATTTTTTATCAGAAATTTATCTCATTTTAGACACCATTTATAACTATTTAAAGTTAGTAATACAGTCAGGAACTAGCAAATTATGAACATCACTTTGCGCGGAAAATTCAAAACTGCAGTGGAACTCGTGCTCGCTTGTATTTGCAGCGATAAATGTATATCGTGATTTAGAAACTTGGGGGCCAAAGATGAGGCTGGGTAGCAGACGTCAGGCATCACTGATCAATCTCGTATTCAACGAGCTTGCACGTAAAGTTGCCTTGTGCAGTTCATCAACGAAGAGGTTGCGGTATGCCTGGAAACACGAGGTGGGTTTGATAAGCTTTTATCTCACATTTATATCTCGCCTAATTTTTTGCCGATTATGTTAATTCTTAATGATCTATCGGGATAAGCTGATAACGACATCTCCGCATGATTTTCTTTTACTCACCCAAAGTTGTGGCCTGAGGCTGGTGCGTATGCATGACGCACCTCGCTCCATCGCCTGCTCTGGCCTTGTGAATGGCTCGATGGATGCAAAAGGCAGTGTCATCAACATTACCATGGCCCTCTACTGTCTTTCCCGTCTCAAAGTCCACTCCGATTAACCGACTAGCAGTTACCTGGAACACCAAATATTAATTTGCCGTCAGTGTTTTGTTACTTCCGTCGCCAGACGAGAATTACGTCATGCATTCTGCCGGCCAAATAAAAATTACCTCTAAAACAACATTGCAACAACCTTTGCGAATACACAGTTCAGTTCTGATTTTGCATTCTTGTATGTCTGGAGAACTAAATATTAAAACTTTAAACCAATGTGAATTTTGTATATGTAAAATGTACCGTTCTGATGCTATCCGCTAGGAAATCGATGGACACCTGACGGACTTGACCTATCAATTAAAATCCATCGCTTCTCTACCAACCCTGGCTTGTTAGCTCAATTGGCAAGAGCGCCGTACTAGTAATACGGAGGTTAACGGTTCGAATCCGGCCAAGCGCACATGGTTTATTTCAACACTTGTGTGCACTGGCCATTTCCAGGAGAAGATGAATAATGCCTTCTCCATATCATGTTCGTAAAACATGCATGGTCAGTCTGGATTGATTTGTGCAATGATGAAATTAGAGAAAAACAGGGTAAAGGTTACTTCCCTGAATGGGTAATAATTAGCGACTTCCACAGACATTCTAAAGATAAAATTTCTATTATAAAAAAGCTTTTAAACCTACTGTTAATTGCAATAAACGCACACCTATTAGAGGAAACAGGATAAACGTTACTTCTCTGAATGTGTAATTAGCGATTTCCTCCTAAATTCTAAAGAAAAAAAAAAAAATCTTTTATAAATAAGCTTTTAGACCTAAGGTCAAATAACTAATAAATTAAGTTTTAAAAGAAATGACAACAATAATGAGATTAAAAATAACTTAGAGGATACCTGGAGTTGTGAAAACCATTAACAATTTGATTCCTGGTGTAAGTACTATTAAAGTAAATGATAAAGTTACTGTTAATGATAATGACAATGCTGTGTATTTAATAATTATTTTATCACTAAAATGGTTTTAATTAAGACTCTTAAAGGTCCATGGACACGGCTGAGTAGACATTTCTTAATTCTTACATATTCGTACCTCAACAGTATCCTGATCATATCGCAACACAGATTTTTAAAAGTGAACATCGGGAAAGTGTTAAATTTCAAGGATAAATACACCCTAACTGACAGGGCCTTCTTCTGTTTTCGCGAACGCGTATCAAGATGCTGGAGTTGGATTTGACCCACAGAGCTGGAATAATAAACCAAGAGGGGAATCGCGCGTGTTATTGAATAGGCCAGCAGCGTAACCGTTTTCTCTTACACTTCGCGCGCCCTCCTTGCTGTTGCGCAATGAGCTGCGCGTTATCGCTGTTGCTGCACAAGCACACGCACCTACAAATCTGTGCGTCGCGCGCTATGTTATCAATGTTGCATTTCCCCGGTGTTCCATTGTCTGATCGACCGATTTTTCTGCAATAATTATGCGAAAATCAATCGATGGAAGAAACCATGCATCTAAAAAGATTCCTGCATTCCTAATGCACAAAAAGTCTCCCGATGACCCCTGTTTTTTTTTTTTTTTTTTTTATTATAAAAAAGCTTTTAAACCTACTGTTAATTGCAATAAACGCACACCTATTAGAGGAAACAGGATAAACGTTACTTCTCTGAATGTGTAATTAGCGATTTCCTCCTAAATTCTAAAGAAAAAAAATCTTTTATAAATAAGCTTTTAGACCTAAGGTCAAATAACTAATAAATTAAGTTTTAAAAGAAATGACAACAATAATGAGATTAAAAATAACTTAGAGGATACCTGGAGTTGTGAAAACCATTAACAATTTGATTCCTGGTATAAGTACTATTAAAGTAAATGATAAAGTTACTGTTAATGATAATGACAATGCTGTGTATTTAATAATTATTTTATCACTAAAATGGTTTTAATTAAGACTCTTAAACCTTAAGACGACTTGTAAAATCCCACATTATATACCGATTAAATTATAACAAGCTACGTAGACATGCGTAAAAGCGTAAAAGGTAGCACTTTCTCAGTACAGCGCCATGGGCTTCGATCGGAAGACGCAGTTCATATGTCGCCAGTTTAGTTTCATCGGACAGATTATATACAACTAAAAGTGAAAGTGTAAATTCATGGATTTCATTCGGTTTTCATCACAAACTGTGCTGGATGGGGACACACCAGAATGCGGGCACGCTTATAATCATAATAAGGATGATAATTTCGTGCGCGGTTAGTGATGACAGCTAATGCACTCATTAAGGTTACCTTAGTTTTCATTACATTTTTGCTGAATGTTTATTTGTTCTTCCCTGGGTCCATATTAGAGAAACCCCGAGTATTCCTGTCTGTTCTTCTATGTGAACCGTGTTTTATTACATTATCTAAATGATATAACACTCGGATTTGACGATGTTTTAAAAAGGGTATTTCGCGATCCTCAGTACTAGTCTTCTGACTTTTCCCAAAAAGCTGAGATTTTATATCATTTGAACCACAGGCCTAAGTACGTGTGCCCAATCGTATACGTGCAGATTTGATCTACTTAAAGAAATTGACAATTTTGTGGTTTCTGTTTGTAAATGGTCAGAAAGTGTAACGCAGTGGCCTATGGGTAACGGTGACACGAACATTTGTTCTAACTTCATAACATGAAAACGCACCATCAGAATCAACTGAAAATGTGGAAATATTATGAAGGTGCTAGGATCACGAATGCAACTTTACTGTTAAATTGCTTAAACCCGCTGCGTCCATTTTACTCGACCTGGAAAAAGCATTCCTGCTCTTTTTCTGATTTGAAGCCTATTTATGTACCAATGTACCATATAAGGTCCGTTTTGTTTTTTATTTATTTCCTTGTTGATTCATCAAACCACAATTGTCTTCAAAATAGTCTTAATCATAATCTATGTAAAATTGCTAATTCGCCCAGAAAAACTAAATTGATGCTTCTTCTCATTTCTCAAGTTTTTCTTCAATTGAACAAGTACCTGGTTAATAATGGCCTTCTATATCAATTTTAATCTGGTTTTAGAGGATCATACTCTCCCCGTCAGTGGTGGATTTAAGGAAAAGGGCCCTGTCAGCAGCTTAAGGTGGGCCCTTTAACGACCGCTAAGCGACGCAATGTCGCACTTAATTATGCAACTAGGGGGGTTTCTGAGGGCCCTTGAGAGGGGAGATGATTTTTGAGGGGGGGCATTGTCAGCAGCTGTGGACTCTTAAATCGCCCCTGCTAACGTGGCTCATTGACATGGGCAAAGGAACATGAAAGCTTGCAAGTTCCCATTCAGTGTGTTTCATAGTGTTTGAATGTTGCAACATGGCGCTGTTTAAGCTGCTGCCTCTATGTTGCATTGTTTCTGTCTAGTAATTATATGTTGAAAAGTCTCTAGCATTCTGGCATACCGGCCACGATATGAGATTAAATAAACCTTAATTATTATTATTATATTCTACCGACACCTGCCTTATTCATTTATAAGAATACATCAGAAAGCAGATTGCCTTTGGAAATTTTACTGGCATGATTTTTATTGGACATCCAAAGACATTTGACAGAGTGTAGATCATCAAATTCTACATAATACAGTACTTTCAATGTTATACTATACAGTAACCCGTGTGGTAAACAATTACATTTTACGTACATTTTAGCACTGATAGCGCTAGTTTTTTTTTTTTTTTTTTTTCGACATCGGGACCTCAACATATTTAGAAATTACAAAATTTTATCGAGAAGTTTTTATTTTGTAGGCGATCCAAACGTCAAATTTTGACTTTTCCCATAGACTTGCGTGGTTTAAAAAGTGACAACACACCTTTTTTGTTTTGGCTATAGCTCAAAAACAAAGTCGGTGACCCCCATTTTTTATTGCAGATTCTTAATCAGCACCGTTGTAAATACCATATATGTGAATTCTGGAAAATTTTATCAAGTAGATCACTAACACGTCAAACCCCTTACAGCTCACGAAATATACTATGGATGACGCCGAACTCAACCTATTCAAATCAATAATAGAATATGCCTACTGTCAAGAATTCCTGCTCTTTTTCTGATTTGAAGCCTATTTATGTACCAATGTACCATATAAGGTCCATTTTGTTTTTTATTTATTTCCTTGTTGATTCATCAAACCACAATTGTCTTCAAAATAGTCTTAATCATAATCTATGTAAAATTGCTAATTCGCCCAGAAAAAAACTCTCTCCTTGTCTCAGAAAAACTAAATTGATGCTTCTTCTCATTTCTCAAGTTTTTCTTCAATTGAACAAGTACCTGTGCATGTTTGAATGTTGCAACATGGCGCTGTTTAAGCTGCTGCCTCTATGTTGCATTGTTTCTGTCTAGTAATTATATGTTGCAAAGTCTCTAGCATTCTGGCATACCAGCCACGATATGAGATTAAATAAACCTTAATTATTATTATTATATTCTACCGACACCTGCCTTATTCATTTATAAGAATACATCAGAAAGCAGATTGCCTTTGGAAATTTTACTGGCATGATTTTTATTGGACATCCAAAAGACATTTGACAGAGTGTAGATCATCAAATTCTACATAATACAGTACTTTCAATGTTATACTATACAGTAACCCGTGTGGTAAACAATTACATTTTACGTACATTTTAGCACTGATAGCGCTAGCATGGAACTAATTCATTAAGCAAATATTAATGTGTGGTAAACAGGCACAACCTTTGTACAGCAATATACGACATATATTACTACACAATAGTGATTCGGTCTTTGCATTGGATAATGAGCTCTGATTATGATTGATGTCCGGAATAGTATTCATTACAATATTCATTACTACGAGTTTTGCTGGGTGTAAAACTGTTTTTGACATGCTATCACTTTTTCTTAAGTTGAAAAAAGCTGTTTTACAACTGAACTGTACATGTAATGATAATAACAAGTAATACATAATCAAATTACCTGACTCCAGTGTAAACCATAGGGGATGACAAGCATAACATCGTTTTTGGTCTGAACAGAGGGCGCCCTCAGCGTGAGATGGTTATCTATGCCTTCTCCATATCCAAGGTAGTCAAGGATCTGATATGAGGCCGCAAGATCAACACGGCATTGGAAATTTTCACTTTCCGAATTAGAAACCTTGGATTTGGCTTGTCTAAAAGAAACAAAAGGACAAAGGTATAAATAGCACATACAGAATTGCAATCGCGATCTATTTGAACATAAAAAGGAATAATAATTAAGCCTTTACAGTTTGAAATATCGCTACAAGCTTGGACAATGTTTCGAAACAAGAAGAATAAATAATTGGTGCATGTTTAGATGCTGTGAAATGCTGCGTAAAGAGAAGATATTTTGCTACTTGTGAAATTTTACCGCATGTGATAAAACAGCTTTGTTCAAAAGTTCTGACAGATTAACCCCCCGAGTTGTTGCAACTATACCCTATATTTAAGCTAATAAAGCATCCGATTGTGGTAAAAAGCTGTATTAAGGTGCCTCCTTCTATCGATAGCAAATAAGTACCAACATCCTTCAAGGTTTGACTAAGAACTATGAGGGAATGCAAATATCACTCAGGAAAATAGATGAGGGGTATACTCTGTCGATTGATGATGAGCCGTGATGGCGTTATTACACATTTCCCGATGGACAAGGCTTGATCTCTATGTTAAAAGTTTTTGTTTACTTTTTCTATTAGATAGCATGCAATGGCGCCATCAATTCTCTAAGAATATAACCCAAAACTTGGATTCGATTGCTGCAAAAATGGCACCGATATGTTGATTTAAGAAAGATGAATTATAAAGCGGTTAAAACCTTCAAATGTAAAAAGTATTGATATTGAGAAAATTAGGAAAATGAAAACCTCCCTCCCTCCCTCCAAGGTGCAAAGAGATTTTGGGGCATCCATATATTGTGTCATTATACAGATATCACCCATAATAGTTTTCTTACCTTGTATTTTGCTACAGAAATGCCTTGAAAATTAAAACAAAAGGCAACTTCATTTGCTTATAATTTTATTTTTTAACAGGCTGAATTCAGTATTTGCTCCTATAGTAAATTATAAATTTCACAATTTTTGTACCAAAGGAATAATTCTCAGCTTAATCCTTTAAAATCAGCATTTTCACATTTTAGGGATACCTGTTACGTGAATTGTCTTGTCGCACCTTTAAGTACTGTCCGAAAGCAAAAAGTACGCGTTGCTTTTTCACTTTTCTGATTGGTTAGCTAAACAGCGCGTTATTTTCTGAAAGCAACGCATTGTGACCAATACGTTTTGACGCTTTTAGCTTGCCATATATGTTATGATCCTTTTAGCTTGCCATATATCTTATGATCCTTTTAGCTTGCCATAAATGTCGGTGTCATAGAATACAGTGTCACCCATCTGTCTATTGTGTTCTCCATTGAGTGATGTGTGCATCATAAATTTCTAATCTTTACACCGGGTCTAAATTCGTCGCATATACAAATCCCAAGCCCATAAGCTCCCATTATGGGAAAGAATTTAGTATTCTGCCACAGGCTACGAATTCGGATAAACCGCATGTTAAAGGTGCCGAATTTTAAGTGTGGCAGGATACTAAATTCATCCCCCATTGGAATATAAAATATTAGCTATCTCTGCTTACGTAGCTGCAAGATCACTCGAGTATTCACGTGTCGCCTTCGAACTCAAACCAACAGCCTGCAATGGCGGTTTTAACCGTACAGAACCAATACTTTGAGTGCGATTTAGACATCCAAACCGACGGCATAATTTTAACAACGACGACGGTATACTAACTGCTGCCATAGCTAGTTATTCTGATCAAAGGTTATCCAGTAATAATATGCCCTTGGCATATGCGATATACAGGGTGACGCGTAATGGTTGTTGGAAAACAAATGAAGCATAGCAAGTTCTATAAGCATGCGCCGCTGCTAAGGCAGGATGGAATAAATTCCCAAATGATACTACCCCGTACTCATATATAATATCTTGCTTGTGCAACAGGTATTCTACAGCTCTTACTAATAAAATAACCTAATTTTGATCATAGTAAATTATGTTCAATATAAATTATCAATAATTAAAAAGTAAGGGTGAAAATAATAGCATTATAAAATCGAATATAGCAAATATCAACATAATCAATGTAAAATGAAAGTAAATTAGTAAAAGTGAAAAATATATTTGCATTATTGTAACAATTAATATTTTCTGTACATATATTTTATAGATATTTTATAGATATACACACAAACAATTATCTGTCCATGAGGTTTACTTGTAAAAAGAAATATACCAAATTTGGGGGAAATTTCATTTACATTACAAAGATCTTTGGAATCGCATTTAAGGTTGAAATAAAGGTAGTTCTCCACCCTATTACAACATATTTTTTTTCTCTGTTTCATATGAAGGATCATGCATCGCCAAAATACTTTATTTCCAAAATTTCATTTGAATCCGACATGCAATTTTAATGATTACAGTAGCCCATAGAGTAGTGTACAACTATTTTCCGGTTACCGTAAACAAACTGTATTTTAGCTCGTATAGCATCACAATGGCGAAGAAGGCAGGGGTGTTTCATAAGGTGACACCCTTCTTTTGACACTTTATGAATTCGCGAAACATTACGGATATAAACCACACGGTTTATGTGGTTTATTCGGTGAAGGTGCCGAGTTCATAAGGGTGCAGAAAGAAGGGTTGTGTTCACTTATGAAACACCCAAGAAGGGCAGTCGAGTCCAATATTTGCAGTGAGGGGGGGGTGGTTTTCTTTTTTTTTTTTTTTTGGGGGGGGGGGGGGGGGGGGGGGGGGTGATCAGAAAAATTACAAGTTTTCTAATGCTTTCCAAAATCCAGGTTTGATGGTTTGAAAGGGGCGGTCGGGGCTTTATAAATATACATGGATATAGATGTAGTATACAAGTAGTTTTGCGAATTAATTGTTGGTCTAAGTGGGTTTAAATATTAAATGCAAAATTGTGAATTTTGTCTACTAGTTTATAGAGTAGAATGCAGACCAGGGCGGTTTTCAAGCAAGTGTCGCTTTTCGCAGTCTCTAAATGTTCGTAGTTGACTTCAGATGACCATTGACATGCAGTATGTGACATTGTTTTTATTGAAACCAAGTGTGGTATTAAAATTGGATGATTAAGCCCATATATTGGTCGAGCGATGAGTTGAAAAAAGGGGCGAAACATAGTCGAGCCCAATAGTTTAAAACTCATACCAAGAGCAATTAAGAGACACTACTGGCACATTTGAAAAATAGTGCGCCCTCAAAATTTTCAAAATCGATACTTTTGCATGGTTGTAAAGCTTTTATATACAAAAGCCCTCACCCGAATTGATTAAGACCAAATCAGGCTTCCTATGAGTAAAACAGAACGTTTTATATTTTTAGCGACGCCGGCGACGCGAAATTCAGCAGACGACGAAAATGGCTTTTAACCACAAGAACACACAATGCGTTATTTTTTTTTTTTTTTTCTGTTTCTCACGCCTATGCACACTGTTGACGGGTCTATAACCTTTTGTGGTTTTAATATCTGAGTACGAGTCATGAATATATTCATACACATTTGTTGATTTAAAGGAAATATGTCAAGATTTTTGTCCAAGCTCAGTTTGACGTACATTCATAAAATAGATGTAAAGACATCACGAATCCCGAAAAAATAGACATTTGATGTAAAATTAAACAAAATGAGGCATTTTAATTTTGCTTTTTATGACAAACGAAGAAAACGGCGGATTTGTCGCCATGCTTCCTTGATCAAAAGCGCCCAAGTGTGCTCTCCTCGTGACGTCAAAGTGAGACCAATGCTGTGAAAATTAGATTTTTGTTATAAGCAATGAAAAGTTACACTATGCCAACACTAAGTTGGGAGTTATGAATCTACGAATGGGTTATAAGCATGACTTTATAGATTCAACTCATATGTCACCAGAAGAAATGTTTTGGACAGCGTAGATTACTTGGGAGACGGAGACGAAACAGAAAATATTTGGGCCGATTAACCTGTTATGACAAACTAATCTGGCTTTTCATGTTGACATTTTTTAGGAAAGAGAGTGCAACGACTTTGTGTTCGATCAAAAGTCAGTGAATTACAAGAGATACCAGAAGAACAAATACAGGTTAAATCCGATTAGTCAGAATCTATTGAGAGATATGTAGCTCTAAATGCGCTTACGTTGATTTGAATGCTTTCATTATAAGCATAGGGATTGATTTTCTCTGCCTATCGGACTACACGTTCAATAGGTTTAAAGTGGAATTTTGAATTTCCACCCACTGCACTGGCCCCTCATTCAATGCCTGTACCTCGAAGAAGTACTAGAGGTGAAACGATTGGTGGAATATACTATAGTGGTGTTGACGAAATATTTTAGATTTGCGACAGCTGGATAAGGGATGCAAATTTGTTTCTATTAATATTTCACCAAGTTCTCAATTACAGGAAAGAAAAACATCGTGTGAATCGAATGTTATTTTTGTCATTGGCTGACACTGTACTATTGAAGGATTAATGCAGTAATACTAAAATTGAAAATTAAGTTACAGAATGACATATTTTTCATTTCGTATGTGTTTTAATTATTATGATATAAAAACACATCGATCGCAGTTCACTCGAGTAGGAAAGTGGAACACTGCGAGATGATGGTCATCACTGTGACGTCGACCATTTGCCTTCGTTGTGGATTTGTCGGAATCGTTTCGAGTAAGCTATTGGGCGGAAAATTAAAAGGGCAAAATACTCAACAATGTGGACAATTTTCAACTTATTTGATTTATATGTAATCTACGTTAGTAAGCTTTCCATTCCAGACCAAATTTTCAAATTTTCAGAATAATGATATATTTCTTTAAAGTTATGTAAAGTTAAAAGTTTGGCCTACAAAGTACCTGGATGTCTTATCCTCATATCAATGTCCCTATCTGTTTGGGGTGTTTTTTTTATGTTGTAAATATATCTCTGTTCTTCAATGACCTAGCGGACTAGCATTGAGAGCACATTGAAGAAATTTAATATTTTGTGAAAATGGTCAGTGCCGCTTAATGATTACAGTATAGTCCCATAGGAGTAGTGTAAAATATTTCCGGTTACCGTTAACAAACCGTATTTTAGCTCGTATGTATCACAATGGCGAAGAGAGGCAGTCCAAGCAGTTGAGATCAAAAAATTACAAGTTTTCTAATGGTTCCAAAATAATAAGTTTGATGGTTGGAAAAGGTGGGCGGGGCTTTATAAATACATGGATATAGATGTAGTATAAAGTAGTTTTGCAGAATAATTGTTGGTCTAAGTGGAGTGTATCAATATTAAATGCCAATTGTGAATTTTGTCCTACTTATAAGAGTAGACTGGCAGACAAGGCGGTTTTAAAGACACGTGGTCGCTTTTTCGCAGTCTCTAAATGTTCGTAGTTGACTAGAGCCTTTGACCTCAGTATGTGACATCTTGTTTTTATTGAACCCAAGTGTGGGATTACAAATTGATTGGATTACAGCCCATATTGATGATCGTGCTATGAGTGCAAAAATAATGGGCGTGACGTAGTCAAGCCCCAATATTTTAAAAACTCATAGCCATATGGAGTACTTAATTTGGGATTAAATTATCCTATTTTTCATTATGGTTGAGTCCACATATTACGCGGAATATTTCACCCAACTTGGATCCTACAAAACATAAAAAGATTGATCGCCAAGTGGAATTCAACCTCCCAGTTAACCGTCCACCCTGTTTACAACTAGACCAATATGACATTGACTCGTATGGGACCTTTGAACTCAGTAAACACATGGAGTTACAAAAGCTGCATCCATGATCGCATTTGGGCCTCACTACGGTATCACATGGCATTAAATGATCAAGATACCCTTAAGCATCAAACTACCAAGTCTGGAGATCCGATACTGGCGAAAATTGTCTTCACATGTGAAGTCTCGTAGAAGCTAGCCACCCAACACCTAAAAGAAGGCTACTACAGCAGCAACATGCATAAACATAGACTAACATTGTCCACTTGAAGTTACAATTGAATTCTGGTAAATACCATCTGTTGCAATCTGGTTACACCATATCTGAAATATCTTCCGGGAAATTCCAGCTATTTTTGAGCAGGGAAAAAGATCACCCTCCACAAATTAGTCATTAGGGAATTCCAATTCATTTTGCATGATATTACAAACAATCTCTATAGTCCCGTTAGCAGACTTTTTTCTCTGTTACAATCAGAAGAAAAAAATAAAAATAATTGTAGTAAAATGAGGATACTTTAAATACCCAAAAAAGTAATTCAGACGTACCCTATTAGACGACTTGACCCTCGGTATGTGACACTTGACCTTTCTATGTTGCACCTGGACTCAAGATTGGTGCCAATTGGACTCCACTTTCCTTCATGGTGATATCTGGGAAAATGAGAACCGTTAACTTTATAGGACTCGTAAAAGGCCCGATGATGACATTCTAGAAAGAGGCATCCCAATTTTTCGAACCCTGTTGTGTGTTTTTTTTGTGGCATATTTGGAATGATACTCATGTATTAGATCACAAAGAAGCGAAAAGGCCGAAAACGCCGTCTTTAAGTAATATGATGATGATTTAGGTCTTTCTGTCTTGCACGCAGTAGAAAAATTCAAAAAACATGGTTTTCTAGAGGACAACTACTATAGCAAGCAAGTCAAAACAAGGTTGACGGTTTTTTTGGTAATTATTTGTCCAATACACTTCGAAACGTTATCGGTATGTGGTACTACGACCTATCTAGTGCAATTTGAGAAAAAATTCGATATCCTCAAAAAAAAAAAAAAACTCCTCCCGTCACTTTAAATATTCTTTCGCAATATCTTATGGACAGGTTGAGATTTCGTTGTGTTTTTTTTTTGTGTGATGGTGTTTTTCAAATTACTCCTGTTTGAATCCAAAAAAATAAAATAAATTCGGCATTACCATTAATTATAGTTGATTAGAGAGGTCCCATCATCCTTGGGCAAACGGTATTCGGGTAATTTTTTTAAAATCTATGAACGGCAGACAATATGTTATAGTGTGCACTATACATGTAAATAAACATTTCTATTACCTCTGCTGCCCATTATTGAAAATGGAAGCATTATGATTGGTCAGTTTACTGCCAAGTATTCTGCAATAATGGGGTAGGCGATGCATTTTCGGATTAATCAAGGGTTTGGTAATAGAATAGAAATAAAGGGTTGCATATTCATCTGGGGGTAATAAGGATCATCGGCCGGAAAAATAAAAACTTAAAAAAATGGGCTCGGCTGCGCCTCGCCCATTATTTAGTTTTCCGACTTCGGGCCCATTATTCGCCTCATAAATGATTACGGAATCCCCTTTATAGTAAATAATAACCTTAAAATAACTAACCCTATGTGCTGACACCCAGGGTGTAGGAGGCATCAATACATGGGGGGGGGGGGGGCTACTGGATGTCCATTTTAAGAGGTTGTAAGCATTGTTTTATATACGGGAGAAAACATGTTTATGTATGAAACAAGGACTAGTATTATATTTAACTGATTTGAAAAGGGAATCAGATTTGTTAAATATTCAGCCACGAAAAAACGCAATACAGATTCGCCCGTGTCAGCTATTAAAAATTGTCATAAAAATCAAATATGCAGCGTAATAAAAAAGACTTCAATATTATATATTTTTATATCTGTGGATGGCTGTACATGTTGCTGGTATTTGAATTCGAAATCCCACATTTATTTAAGCTAAATTTTAAAAATCATTCCATACAATAGGGCAGCCGTGTTATAGGGTATTAAGAGACTAAGTAAAGACATTACACGTACACAGCCGAATTCCTTCATATGAGTTCCTTTAAAGTACCATCGGAGTAACTACGGATACCCACCCGCATGGTACCACATCGTGGATCATAAGGGGTAATCACCAGGTACACATGCCTGTGAAAAGCACTCCATGCAAATGAGCTTTGAGCTCTTAGTGATATTTTAGTAATCGTATGTATCCATAATTTTGGTATCGTATGTTATTTTTTACAAACGACCATAGCACTATATAGGGAGACATAACACAGTGTTAAAAGTGTTATAACTAGTAATCAAAGTCTTATCGGATTCATATAGTTTTCCATTTGATCTCATGCCTCATCCACCAATTCCGGTTTTGAAAACGTTACAACCATTCGCCACCCAGTTCAACGGAAATCTTGCAAATCACCCGAAAAAAAACTCTTTCAAAAAAAAGGGCTCTTCCACACTAGAGGAGGAGCTCGGACCCAGGTCAAACATCATGTTACCCCATGTTTGACACCCTTGGTAGGTAGTACTCTCAAATTGTGGTATGCACTTTCTCAATAGGGGGGGGGGGAAAGTTTTTCAAAATTTTTACAAGTTTTTTTTTTTACACAGGGGTCAAATTTTTAAAATGCTCCCATCAAGTTGTATGTATGCCATATGGTCAGTTTATCATACGGATTCCAAAAATGTAAGGTTGTACCATCTATGACCATTAGTTTTGAAGAGCTAGGGTTAAAATGGCTAAAATGGTTAAAAATGGGCTAAAATGGTATAAAAAAAGCGTCAATTTCTATTGAACAGGGGACAAAATCAGAAGTTGATACAATTTTGTAAAAATTAAAGAAGTGTTCATCTAGCTTAGTGGGTCAAAATAAGGAAAGTTGTACCATCTGCAATGAATAGTTATCATGTATGTGACAAAATAGGTCATAGGCAACATAATTCAATGGTTGTTGACCTTCTTTGCCCCATATCTCCGTAAGTAAGCTTTAACATAATCCAAAAACTATACTTTCGGAGTCCTGTACCTCATGCAATAATTGCAAGTATTTAAAATAAATCAGATTAAACTTAATGTGACCCCTGTACCAAATTGAGATACCTTTTTTACCATTTTTGTCATTTTACCCAAAACTCCAAAACCACTGGTCGTAAGGTGGTACAAACTATACATTTTTGCAATTCCCTTTGATTAGATGAACAATTATGGCATATATTTCACAGGAGTGGGGCATTTAAAAAAAAAATTGACCCGTGTAAACGTAAATTGGCCCCTATTGAAAAAAAGTGGATACCACAATTTCCCCCCCCGAGAGTACTACCTACCAAACATTGATGTAGAGGGTCCATACAACTCCCAAAGGTGTAAAACCAAGGGGTGAAACAGCATTAAAAACCAGTCGTCCGTGCTGGCGCTGACGTTTTGAATATTGAACGGACTAATTATTAGTTTGGGTGCTGTATACACACATAATGGTCAATTCGCTACAAACATCCGCAAACATATCTTTGTTGGATGCTGGGTGCTATTGGTGGTTAAAAAATTTTGTCCTACCATGGCACACAACGAATGAAATGACACATCAGTCGTTTTGAGTTAAATAAACCGCATCAATGAATACATCTTTTCACCTAAGCGCGCCTATAGTAGATTTCAACCCATAGTGTCACCGGAGAAAAGTTTTGGACAGCGTCGATTAGTTGGGAGAGGGAGGTAGATATGTTGCCCGATCACCTGTTTTCTGAAAGTAAGATAATCTGGCTGTCATGTTTACATAGAGAGTACAAAGACATTTGTGTTCCTTTTATCCAAAACACGGGCGCTCAAACAGGTTTTCTGCAGTTGCTATTCAACTCACCTGTTACATTGAAGCATTGAGCAGAATTACGATTAGTCAGAATGTTTGAGACAAGGGGTGTGAACGCATTCATACACCAGTCGTCCGTGCTGGGCGCCGGACATTTTGAATATTGCACGGAAATAATTATCAGTTTAAATTAAAAAAAAAAAAAAAAAAAAAAAAATCGATACAAACAATCCGCCAAAATATCCGTTGTTGGCTGTTGTGGGCTATTGGGTGGTTAAATTTGTACCTTACCCATGGCCACACAAAACGAATGAAAGGAAAACATCAGTCGTCTTGATGTAAAAAAAACCGCCTCAAATGAATACCTCTTTTCACTTAAGCGCGCATTTGCGTATGAGAAAAAAAAGAGTATCTGCGCACAATGATCCAGGTACACTGTATTACACCTGGCCACCTTAAAAACAACATACATTTAATTGTATCAACTACCGATAGTGTATATGCAAGCGGCACCCACAGTATGTGGAAGAAGCGGAGGCAGCCATTGCTTTCTATGTTGGTACTCTAGGTTTTCTTGTGGTCGGCAAAACATGCGAGACGGTGATTATAAAGATTACGTAACGTTTGCCTCTCTATTCTAATAAGAACCTCTTTGGTTTGCGAGGTTTAAGGTAGCTATAAAAGCTTAGAATGGTGTACGTTTACTTGAATGGTTTTCAATATTAGCACAGAATTGATTTTTCTCTGTTATCGGACTACATGCTTCAATGGATTTAGCGTGGAATTTTAATTTGCCTCCACTTGCACATCCCTCATTCGATGCTAATACCTTCGGAAAAGTACTAGAGGTGACACGATTGGTTGAATTTACTATAGCAAGCGGTCAAACCAAATCCACAGGATACAGCATTACACGCTATATAATGAAGGTTTGAATTCCCCGCGCCCTAAACAGGCTTGTGATTTGTTTCATAGGCGTTAAATCCCCCCGGGGGGATGGGGGGATATATATGTCCCCCCAATATTTTGATGAGGGGGGGATGGTACATTACGATCATCCCCCCAATGTGGATGCCATTCATGTGTTTTTGATCAAATATAACATCATATTTTACCATAATACGGTAGCTTAAAAATGGTAAAATTGTCTGCGCGCTTCGCGCGCATTTGTTATAATTACAATTACATTTAACAAATTTACCTTCAAAAGGGCAAATTTTTTTGCGCGCTTCGCGGAGCACATGTGCTAGTAAGGGATCTTTCAGCAAACCCCATTTTCATTCATGAAAGTTTCATAACCCCAGTCCCCCCATGTCAAAAGGAAATTTACGTCACTGATTTGTGTGGCCCATTGCTGGGGCAACGGATCCTTATACGCGAATACTTCTACATGCTTCTGACCATCACATGGCTCGTTGCATTTGTCTTAGGGGGAGGACACGGGATGGTAAAAGATGTTATCTTGGCCAGACCTGCCCTCCAGAACAACCCAAGAAAGCAGAGAAACAAATGAGTGACTTGGTGTACGTACATGTATTAATCTTTCCCTGGAGATGGGCCAGCGCACGATAGTGTTGAAAAAAAAAAAAAAACCCATGTGCGTGGCCGGATTCGAACCGGCGACCTTCGTATTACATGCACGACCGTCTAACCAATGAGCTATCAAGCAGGGTTGGTCGAAGAGCGAAATATCGTCTATAGGTGTTAAGTTTCGAGAGGTAGTTATAAATCTCAAATTGAGTCACTTGGTAGAAATACGCGTCAATGGTCAGGTGAACCAAGTGCACGAATTGCATTCTTCTCATGCTTGGATGATCTGGAAGACAAACATTGTCCATTCAATATTATTTGCCTTCCGTGAAAAAGGAACTAATTAGACCGGGAAGCTTCTTGTCCGAAAATTTCGTGTTGTAAAATCGTCGGGCTTATCCTCACATGCATGCTACCGTGACTAAAGTATTGTCGCGTTTGATAGATCGTTCGGACGTTGAAGTTCCGGTTACAAAATACCGTAAGCTTCGCATATTAAGTTTGTCATTTGGAGGAGGGACATTAATTGATAAAATATCAACGAAGGGAAAGAATTTAGTATTCTGCCACAGGCTACGAATTCGGCAACGTTAAAACGGAATAAACGGAGTTAAAGGTGTCCGAATTTTAAGTGGTGGCAGAACCCTAAATTCATACCCAACGGAGCAGTAAAGAATTGTGAACTTGACGAAAAGAAGAAATGTATCTTTATGAAAATTGGATTAGATATCTTAGAATATGGGATTCAGGTGAACCATGGTGATGGTCGATAATGGCTGAATACAATCGTTTAAACTCTCGGCGCATGGCGGAACATCGTCATTTTTAATTTCTAAGCACAACAAATGGGGTAGTTTCGTTTATGCTCTTCATTTGCTGTGTTATTCGAGATGAGGTCATGGATGTATTGGCTTCGGAACGGAATAAAGCTGCTGGAAATTGGCAGCCCATCTCAGAATTGTTTAAATTCTCTCTTCAACCTCTAATTGGAAATGCTGGAAGTTCCACTTAGGGATGAACAACCTAGTGTTAAAGCAATTATCTTTAATGGCAACACACTCAGGGTAGTAAGTTGATAAAAATCAGTGCAGTGGCGTCCGAAGCAGTCGGTCCACAGGGGGCAAAATTTCCAAAGTCGTCCCGCCAGAGGGGGGCAAAATTCTCAAGTCGTCCCGGTGAACCTGACAAAATACGCTCGTTAGGCGCGACAAACGGTCCAAATTTCTTTAATTTGCCCAAATTTAGGATGAAATTGGTCGAATTTCCCGAAAATGGAAGGTTGAAAATTGCATATTTTTGGACCATATCGTCCGCTTTTTCAGCCAGAGGGGGCAAATTGCCCCCCCTGCCCCCGGTCGGAAAGCCACTGATCAGTGACAGTTTTTTTCTTTCAAAAAGAAACTTAAAAACCCATAATGAAAATCATTTTGGGGATAATTTAGCTAATTATGCCACCACATCCTTCCAACATGCAGCTTATTCCGTTGATGCTTCCGAATTCATAGGGTGGTGGACAATACAGAAATTTGTCCATAATATTTTTTTTGCCCTTTGTGCGGCTAAATTGGTATTTCATGTATGTTTCAAGATGTTACAGATCTACTTTAACAAATACAAAAGTAGACAATGGTAAAATACAATCACTTTCTACCATTGTGTCAGTTGTTTTCCTCCTCTAAGGGGATACTGGATTAATGTTCCATTGCCTTAGTCCATATGATCCTGAAAAAACTACCTGCGCATATCTCAGATTCATGTTAAATGCAAAAAAGATTTCCGGAGAAATAGTTCGGTCAAATTAGGACCGATAAAGGAAAGAAGGACAACAATTTTAACAATAAAAACTGTGGAACTGGCATTTTGAGAGCTATCTTATACTAAAAGTGCAGATTGGTGTATTGTGGTTTTGAGGTATTAGCGTAAATCCAAAATGCCGATATGGATTATGGAAAACGCATAGATGGCTATATTCCGACTAATATCAGCAGTATTGTCTCCAATTTAGGTACTAATACATGTAAGGGGTTGCAACTTCCGTTTTAGTGCATAACGGGGGGGGGGGGGTCCTAGGACCCCCTAATATACCACTTTCCTAAGGATTGTTTAGATGAAATCCACCCACTGTTAGAAGTTCAAAAGACATCACCAATAACAGAATAAAAACTCAAGAAGTTGTTCAGAAGTAAAAGAAATTAAGGGGCAAAACATTGAATTTTAATTTCGCGTCAAAATTTGGAAAAGACACTAATTTGTTTGCTCCATTTGTTTCTGCATTTTCTACGGCATTGCTTCGGCTAGACTTGTGCTGATTGCTTTAATTGGTGAGGATGACTATATTTACCATATAAAGCACAAAATAAATGTCTCATTCCCATTTTTTCTATTTTTAGGGTACTTGTAATAATTTACCATAGGCTCCTACAGTAAAACGCTACTGAATTGTATATAACATATAATGGCTCCAATGGCTTACTATACTTTACAAGATGTTTTTACTTGATTTACTTTCTTGTCACTAGGTGTAAGCAATATGAAAATCACAATCACAGTAACTCTAATAAATTTTCATTTTTGGTCAGGGGCAACTTCCGTAGTGTCATAAGTGGGGCTCCTAGGTCCCTGCTAATTAACGCAAAACGACATGAATGGATTTGAATTTTTTTTGCACAATGCAAGCGCAACTAAAGTTAGACCATACAAAAAAAATAATAAACCAAATATATTGCACGGAAAAATCGCCGGCTGAAAAACTAAGTTGGGTACCTAGGAACCTCCCCCCTTATGCGTAAGTGTTAATTTTGGTTTTAATTTGCATAAATCCAAATACCCACCATGCTATTACGAAAAAAAATATCTATTATCTCAGCTTACTAATTTGTGTTTAGCGTGTAAATAAACAAATAACATATTTTTCAACTCCTTTGTTGTTTAAAATTTGCAGAATCGGATGGCACCGGTGAAATTGAGTTTCTGTTACATGAAAATAATTTATTGTTTATCACCAGGATTTTTTCGTACTATCATTTCAGCAATATTGTCAATCGCGATGTGCCATAGAAGGTTTTGTGCATATAGTTCCCCACAGTACCAGGTTTCCTGTTGTCTATATGTTACAGTATGAGTATATTTAATGGCAGGGCATGAACATAAATTTCAAAGTTGATAAGGCTTTATTAATGAATGGGTCACAGTGTCACAACGTCCATGACACCTGTTGTAATCCTACAACATAATAGCCCTGAGCTAGAGACTTTGTAAACACTCTCGAGTACAACAAAAGGTTTCAGTGATGAAATTGCTTACAGCCTTACAGGAACCCCTGAAACGTGATCTTAAGTGCCGCAAGTGCTGCCTTAAACAGTAAAGGAAGGTAATTTGGAAATAGCTTCATCAGTATGATATGGGTACTATACTTATGGTTATAAAAATTGTGAGTATTTCTGATTTGCCTACCATAATCTTTACCAATACGTAAGGAAGTAAGTAACTTGTTCAACTCCTGAACATGTTTTTCAAGTGATTAGATAGAGTGTTAGTCATGGTGGTTTCAAGAGGGTAAATTCAGTATTTTCTGGGGTGGCAAACAAATATATAATTACTACCTAAAATTGTGACAATACTTCTGATATTAGCCGAAATAGCTATCTAGCATTTTGCAAAATCCTACGGCGGCCATTTGGCATTTATTCAATTGAAACAAACTAAAGAAGGCCCTATCAGTGATTGCTATAGAAGACAATCGAAACAATCATCAAAACTCAGATTTTTGCACGTATGTAACAATTATAGGTATCCTAACATACCCTACAAGTGGTGAGACCAAAAACAACCTAATAACGACAAAATCGGACATTTTAGTCATTACTCTCCGTACGGACACTTATTACTACACGTAAATGAACGGAGATTCGTATCTGATGGTTTATATTGAATTAAAATGTCAACATCGTCAACAAATCCATCGTTAGTCTAGTGGTTAAAATACTTCATAAATGCTGCTTGTCGCAGGTTCGAACCCACACTCTGAAAAACTGCTGTGTACTGCCTTTTCTGTCAATTTCTCAGTTGAAAAAAAAATTACAAGAATTCTATTGACTTATCCTTCACATTTAAGCTATTCCTGTATAAATTAAAAAATGACTCTTTCGGGCAGATCACTGTTAGTGTCTTTAAGGGTTGTGTTACATCCTTTGTTCCGCAAAACATATAATTAGCACCTACAATTTTGAAAATATTCCTGATAGCAGTCGAAAAAATATTCCTTACTTTAATCCTATGAGCTCCGTCAATAATTGGCACCATTTTCTATCCAAATCAATATTAAAATTTGGCCCCTGTACAACTGAAATGGCCCTTTTTATTGATTTTTTGTTGTTTTTAGCATATAACTCCAGAAATTGAGGTTAGTACAAACTATACTCTCTTGGAATCCTTATGGTTAAACAAATAACGTGGTATACCTTTCAACATGATTGGATCAATTTAAAAATTTGATCCCTGTGAAAACTTTTTTGTAGATCCCCTCCGTATGGCACCATTTGCAGCACTTAAAGGTCCCAGGAAATGCAAATAGAATTGACGTGGTTTGTGTCAAGTCTACAAGGAGGGACGAGAAAGCATTCAATATTTGGGTTGGTGCGCGATTTTTTCCGTAGTTGTGTATATATTGCAGCATCATCTTTAATAGCCACAGTTCACTTATAACACATGATATCATGGATATTGATCGTTTCTATTTTTACGCGTATCTATTGCATGACTCGTCATGTGAGTGCAACAAAGTCGTAGCTGGACATGTGGGTTAAAAATTGAGTTGTTGCTTGATTTTGTGAGACAGGTTAAAAATACTTAATAAATGCTGCTTGTCACAGGTTCGAATCCACACTCTTGTTAATTTTGAGAAATTAATCTGTTTCGAATTTTGTTAAAGGCACTATCAGTGATTTGCTAAATCAGAAAATCTAAAGTCATCAAAAATCAGATTTTTGCATGTCTGTAACAAGTATAGGTATCCTAACATACCCTGCAAACGATACGACCATAAGCAACCTAACAAGGACAAAATCGGATGTTTGAGTCATAAGTGTCCGCTCGGACACTTACTATTACACGTAATTGAATGGAGATTCGTATTTTCGAAAACTGCCTTTTTCTTCGTTTTCGGTCAATTCTTCAGTTGGAAAGGGTAACATAAGAGAATGCTACCTAGGCTTATTCTTCACTTTTAAGCTATTCCTGCAAATTTCAAATATTTTGACTCTTTCGGATAAATCACCGATAGTGTCTTTAAAGTCCGTCTATATAGTCAAGCTATAGTGTAATTTCACAAGTTAACTACGGAAAAAATATCGCCTCTCGTGCTTATGGCATGTAACACCCAAAACGTGCATAACTTTCACCTTTGACCTGTGAGTTTATAAATTCCCAAGTAGAAAGGACAAAACAATTATATTAGGTAATCATATAAATAATCATTGAGAACAAAGGTTCATCTTTGCAAGTACCAATAAAGCGATATTGATATACTAGGCGTGTTATATAAGCTTATATAAATCTATAAATCTTCTACGGGGTGCGTAGTCTAAAGTGTCGTCGGTATAATGGCTGTAAATAAATACTTGAATTACCGTGAACAGTTCGTTTGCGTACGTTAAAATTAGCTATATTTCATTGCACAATTCTTTGGGTAGCCTAATATTCTCGTTTTCCTGATTATGCGGTGATTCATTTGGTTTCGCCTTTCTGTGTGGGTATAGATATGTTCCTCTGTGGTCATATCTGACATAAACAGAATAAGTGTCATCGTGTTTTTCTAATCTAGGCCTAATTATCGCGAGAAACCATTTATAAATGTTGGGACATATTGATGTTTCTTGGTATGCGAACAAGAGGAGGCTAAGTGGTCTTCCCACAATGCAATTCTTCCAGGACCATTTTTGCACTTGGTTTCACATGAATGTGTAGGACAAAGGGCCCTAAATGACAGAAACTCATCACAATCTGAAATTTTTATAGAGTACTTTGCGCCACTATTAACTCATGTTACAACCAGTGCAAAATTGTATTGGAATGGAAGTATTGTGGAAAAGCACACTATCCTTCTCTTACTGCGAAAATTTCCCCATATACCTGTAGTAGAATGACTTCTTATGGAATGCCCGGTGGTGGACATAAATGCGAGTTTGCACGCTCTATAGGTCGACCTTCACGCTCTGTTGGTCGAACTTTCCGGTTTTGTTTCTTATCGTCAAACTTACCATTGTTCTATTGGTCAAATTAGTTCACGTCGATTTTTTTTTGTGTTACTATATATCCCTGGACGCGATCTAGTCTTCACGCTCGATAGGTCAAAACTCACGCGCTATGGGTCAATAACTTCCGTCACACGCTCACGAGGTTTGTACAAATCTGCGACAGATTATATACTTCACGTCGATAGGTCAAACTTCACGCTCTGTAGTTTAACTCAAGTACGTCGATGTCTAATCTGACGACAACTTCACATCACGTCGATTACAAAAATATGACGCTGATCTATTTTGCAATGTTTGCGATAGGCTGTATTATAAAAATTACCATTGAAGTGGCGGCAAGATGGGGAGCAGCAAGTTTACGAATCTGCCTCTTGTCTCTCTCTGGATTAGATAGAGCACTGGATGGCGAGAGAGGAGAGTACAGAGCGTATTAGGTATTTTTTTAGGCTGTGTGTAAATCATAATATGAGATATAATTATGCAAAAGTATCATGCATATAACATAGCCCTAGGACCTATGGCTATGGCCGAGGCGAGTAGGGTTGGTTACACATGCACAAAATATAATCTTGTCATTATAACTTTGAACTTGCATTGTTGCATGGATAGGCATTATTATGAATGCCAGGACCGTCGGATCTCATAAATACGAGTTTGCACGCTCTTGGTCGAACTTCACGCTCCATTGGTCGAACTTCACGCCCTATAGGTCGAACTTCACGTTATATATGTCAAACTTCACGTCACGTCGATGTACAAAACCTCACGACGATCTATACTTCACGCTCTATAGGTAAAAGTTTCACGCTATATTGGTCAAACTTCACGTCAAGTCGATGTCAAATTGACGCATCTAAAATGCGCATCGTCGATGTTTTGTTGAGGCCAATGTACAAAAAATCGGACGACTATCTATTTTATCGACGTCAATCTATTTTTAATATGACGTCAAATCTTTTTTTCCCAATTGTAGGAGACGGGCATTCATAATTTGGTTAGAAGGCATTTTGAAAATACCGGCTTCTGTTGTTTAAATTTTCAGATTTGGAGGTAACACATGTAAAGAATTTGGACACCATGAAAATGTAGTTTTGAAAAAAAATGTGATGGGTACACGCTTTTATAAAATGTGCCATTGTATTCATTAAATGATGTCATTAATTATACTGATTTTGTTAATCATGTTTGAAAAAAATGACCCATACTATTATTCTCATACCTATTTTTAAAATATTATATAATCTTCATACAGTGGCCATTTCATCACAATTCCTGATTCCAACAGCGCTAGTTTACACTGTAACGTCCGCCATTTGCTTGCAGTCAGTTTTTATTTTAGTCGCCAACTTACAGGTGTCCACGGAGAAAGATGAATGAAAATTATTACTGCCACTGTTCTTCAAGCTGAAGTTCACACAAGAACTATATCCATGGATGCAAAACACCCTACATTTATAAATTGCAAAGCTTCATTTCACAAAATATATTTACTATCCAATATTGCTGGACTAGTTGGCTACTATGTAATAGAGGTCACATAATATCATGACCATGTGCCCATTAATAGTTACCCTGATGTTTGAATTTTACAATAATTGTAGCAGGGTCATTCCATGCCAATTCGAGTACACCATCACCTCATGGGTTTCTTTCTTTTTGGGTGTACTTATAGATACTCATGAGAAAAAACAATCCTGAAAATTTGAGCTCTGTACCTCTTTATTCGGGAAATTTTAAGGGAGGGGTATGGGGTCTGAAGCAGTGAACTTTGAAGTGATTTTACTTAATTTTCCTAAATAGTGGTATATACATGTTACACATCATATTGTAGCCCATGTCACAAAGTTTTAAAATTCATATAAATTTTTGCTCTGGTTGCCATGGTAACCACGTAAGGCCTCTGATTGGCTAAACACTAGAACGAACGTAACTAAATAACTAAACAAGCTAATGGGACGAAACTTGGGTGGCATGTGCAGGGGTTTAATACGCAGTGAACCATGAAGCCGGATTTTTGATACCGTTTCCATGGCAACCGGCAATCGACCAATCACATAATTTCATGGCGTAATTTGAATTTGGAACACAATTTTGAAAATCGGGGCTTCATGGTTCACTCGGCCTATATGTGCTGAATATGTGTGCCAAATTTCATGTGCATAGCATGTAGCGTTCTTTAGTTACGTTCGTTTTTGTTTTGGTTGTTTGCGTATTTTAACGAAACGAGTTATAGACCTCGAAACATTTAGACAAAATTGAGGGCGCTTTGATGTGAAATATGGTTTTTTATTTTAAATTTCATTTTATACTGAATTATCATAATTATTAATGAAAGAATCTTCGAAATCGGTGCATCCATTGTCCTGTAATTAATTTTTAAAATAATTTTCTTAAATATCGCAGGGTGAGAAAACAATAAAATACATAAAAAATCACTTACCCAGTACATTTAATTACTTTAAATTATGGACAAAATAATATGAGTATTTATTTACTTCGACTTAGCCAAAATAAGTGTGTTAAATGGCGTATAAATAATATCTTTTAAAAGCGTGTACCCCATCCATTTTTTTTTTCAAAAACTACATTTTTCATGGTTGCAATGCTTTTACATGTGTTAACTCTCATCTGAAATTTAAACACAGAACCGTATTTCAAAATGCCTTCGTAACTAAATTATGAAGCGCCCGTCTCCCACAATTGAAAAAAAAGAAAAAAAAAGATTGACGTCATATTAAACTAGATTGACGTCCGATAAAATAGATCGGCGTCCGATTTTTGTACATTGACGTCACAAAAACATCGACGTGCGCAGTGTAGATCGTCGTCAGATTAGTACATCGACGTTACGTGAAGTTTGCAGACCAATAGAACGTGACGTTGACCGATAGAACGAGAAAGTTTTGACCGATAGAACGTGAAGTTTTGACCGATAGAACGTGAAGTTCGACCTATAAAGCGTGCAAACTCGTATTCATGTCCGCTCTGGCATTCATATTCATTACTGACAAAAAACCACGCAAAATCTTAGATCAGTCTCCATAATCAAGTGTTGAATCTTGTTATGCAACCATATCAACATGTTCACTGAAAACGAAACCAACACAATCGAACCTCTTCAATTCAATGACTGACCAATAATGAAATGCACTTAAGTGCGTCGCAAAATCTTCAAGGGTCAAAAATCATTTAGAATGAACAAATGGACTGATATGACTTTGAAGGACACTTTCACGGAAAGTTAAATTATGTTGAATGGACTTTTGTTTGCACTCCACATCATTCAAGCATGCGAAAAACAATACATGCTCTGGTTCCACCTGAACATTTCACTGTTTCTTACAGGTGATTCCCTTTGTGTATTCTCTTCTCTGCATGCTTGGTTTGTTCTGGAGCAGGTCTGGCCAAGTTACCCTATTGCCCTCCCCTGAAAGTGCCCCATGGTCTATTCATGCGACTTATCCCATTTTTCCCCGAACTAATATATTATATATAAACCTAATTTTGGCCCGAAGATTGAAAATCCAGAAGAAAAGCTGTAATTTAGATAATAGAAAACTAGACGGCCCAATATTTGCACGCAAATACGGCTGACCCCTTGTTTGTGGTCGGCCTATGTACGTCGTGACCTTTTTAACCTCTTGGGCCGAGAATTGTCTGAAGGCACTAGAAGGGGGTCATGGGCTATCATTGTGCCAAGAGGGGGCTTTAGGAGGGCCATTGAAGTTCCGGAGGTAGGTGAGTATATAATGTTTTCACATATTGGCCTATGAAGCCCGTGACCTTTGCTCTGGGTCGAGATTGTCGAGGCACTAGAGGGGGTCAGGGGCCTATCCGCATTGTGCATTCGGGGCTTTAGGACAATTGTAGTTACGGAGGAGCTCAGATGCCATAATAGGTTTTCACATATTTTCCCTATGAGGCTACGTGACCTTTGACCTCGGGGGTCGAGGTTGCCTAAATGCACTAGAGGGGGTCCATGGCTATCATGTGCCCCAAGTTGGGGCTTTAGGGACTTGCAGTCTAACAGGAGGTAGGTGCGTAAGTAGGTGCCATATTTATTTTTCACATATTGGCCTATGAAGCCCGTGATCCGCCACTAGAGGGGGTCATGGGCTATCATTGGGCCAAGTGGGGGCTCAAGGGCCTTTGTAGTTTGGAGCTAGACCCTTACAACTTTGTGTTTGATGATTCACATTTGGCCCTATGTAGCCGTGACCTTTGACCTCGGGGGTCGAGCTTGGTCAGAGGCACACTAGAGGGTGGGGCTCAGCGCTATCTTTGTGCCAAGTTGGGGCTTTAGCACAATTCTAGTTACGGAGCTTGATGCCATAATATGTTTTCACATCTTGGCATATTTCCTCGTGACCTTGACCTCTGGAGGTCGAGATTGTCCAAAGGCACTAGAGGGGGTCATGGGCTATCATTGTGCCAAGTGGGGCTCTAGGGCCCTGTGTAGTTTTGGGCTAGCCTCTTACAACCTTGGTGTTTTGATGACGAAGAAGATTAGGAAAGATGATTAGGAAGAATCACAATGAGCACAAAACCCGCCGCTACGCAAAAGCGGGTATAAGGGTAATTAGAAAATGTGAGAAACATAATCAATTTGGGTTAGGGTCCTATTTCACCAACGTCAAATAGTATGTTGTATTGTTATAATCAGGTTATGGATTAAAATTGAGCCGGGTAGGACTCCTGGTTTCCACCCCTGTTCACACAACGGGACCCGGGCATATCAGATGATCCATATGTGCTTAAAGAGACACTGCACATTGAAAAAAATAGTGCGCCCTCAAGATTTCAAATCGATATTTTTGCATGGTGTAAGGCTTATATATACAAAAGCCTCTCACACCCGAAATGATTAAGCCGAAAATCAGCTTCTTATGGTAAACGGAACGATTTTGTAATTTTGAGAACGACGAAAAATGGCGTTTTTAACACAAGAACACGCATATTTCCCACGCTATGCACACTGTTTGACCGGTCTATAACCTTTGTGGTTTTAATATCAGTGAGTACGAGTCAAAAAATTCATGTAATATACACATTTGTTGATTAAAGTTATGGAAAACTTAAAGGTTGGCCTACAAATTACCTGGATATCTTTGTCTTCATATCAATGTCCCTATCTGTTTTGGGGTATGTTATTTTTATGTGTAAAATATATCTATGTTCTTCCAATGGCCTAGACTATCATTTGAGAGCAAATTGAAAAAATTTCATATTTTGTGAAAATGTGCCAGTGCCGCTTTAAAGTAATCATCTCACTAACGGTCTCTAATATTGTAATATTTTTGTACAATTAACAGATTTAATCTTAATTAACGAGTCATATTTCTGTATCTGTTCATATACTGGTTGGACTCTGCAAGGACATAAGGCCTAAAAAAATTGTTTGATTGGCGTAACCCGACCGACCCCTATTTTTACCGCCGACCCTAAATATTTTTATTTTTTTGTGTGCAAAAAAAAGTTTTTAAAACCATGTAAAACAAATGACGTCATACTTCGGTACTCTAAAGGATTGCAGAACATTCAAAATGACAAATAAAAAGATGTGTTACAGAAAAAGTGAAGATGTGCCATTTTGTTTTTTTATGTGTGTCATATATTTTGTGTTCTGGTATGTGAAACATAAAAATAAAAAAAATTAAAAAGAAAATCCGACCTACCTACCCTATTTTTTTTCTATGTTACGCCAATCAAACAATTACTTTTTTAGGCCTAATGCCAGGCTTGTGCGGGGTGATAAAAAGTTATTGTATGTAAATCCATATGACATTTTAATGAAGGAAGTCTTTCAAGACCTTTTAAATGTGTAAAGACGCAAACTAGTTTGGCAAATAACATTTCACATGTATTGTTGCATTGTTTTACCAAACGAACAGTAAAACAAAGCAAAACAGAAAACAAAAGGCAAAATACAAAAAAAAAAACACACCTAAAAACTAAAAATAAAACAAAATAAAAAACACAAAAAAGAGAAATATTGGTACAAACGAATAACATTTTAGGCTTTACTTATCCCGCTGCTTGTTCAGCCTTTGCAGACACCAACATGGAGAGAAAATCAGAAGGCAAAGATAATCTGGGATACGAAGATGATAAGACCACAGGGCCACCTGATAAATCAACTGATGCCGTTAAACGCAAACACTACGATGAAGACGAGGAAATTTACCGTTACGGCTGGCTGTCTTGGAGACCAGGGTTTCTCCAATGGTGTAATAACCCAAAAGGCTACCTATTCTTTCTTTGTATATACGTCTTTATACAAGCCATGGTGGCCAGCGGAATGATTTTTGCAGTCATTACAACTTTGGAGCGTCGGTTTAGTTTCACAAGCACTCAAAGTGGTAAGTACATAATGAATTTCACACCATTAAAGGCACTATCAGTGATTTGCTATATAGTTTGCATGTTTGTAACCAGTATAGGTATCCTAACTAACTCTGTAAGTTGTAAGACCAAAAGCAAGCTAATACAGACAAAATCTGATATTTTAGTCATTACTGCCCGTACGGACACTTATCACTACAATTAATTGAAAGGCGATTCACATTTTGAACATTGATGTTTCCGGCCTTTTCTGTCAATTTATCGATTGGAAAAATAACTTATGAGAATTCTACATTCTTCACTTTTAAACTATTCCTACAAATTTCAAATATCTGCATGGGACTCTTTGGGTAGATTACTTATAGCGTCTTTATCGTTTGGAATGGTAATAGACGGACGAAGTGGATCGATCATAACTTTATTCTATACTTAGTCGGGCACCATTTTAAACCTGACGAGAAAATAACATGCTTTTATATAGACAAATCCGACCAGCCAAATGATGGTCAGAATTGATCCGCCATTACTGGGGGGCCTCCAACCCAAAACCTATCCAAATCTTTTGTACGTCTGTACCACGCTTGATTAAGTATAATTCAAAAGCTACACTTAATCTGCACATTTGGGTGAATTCAAGCAGGATGCACCCCAGCTATGGCTGCCAGTGAGGTGTTGGAATGTGCGAAATCGGATTGGTGTATATTGTAATGTACAAGTTATCAGTGGTTATAATACAGAAAAAGATTGTTTGGTTTAAATGATCACATTTCTGTATTTCATCGTTTACACTCGCTTTGTTTCAAAACGCACAAGGCCACAAAACTTTCCCCGCTCAAAAATAAATACCCTTTAATACTAATATGGCGAACTGTGGAACTTCATCCTTTTTGTTTAGCCTAAAGAATTTTGAAATGACGGTTTCAATTAGCTTATTAGCTCATTTCACAGCGTAGTAAAACATGCGTATTGTGTGTTATCTTAAAGGAAAACCCGTACAACGAATAATATTATACAATATACTCTATAAAATAATTATTGACCACATATCCAGTGGTTTCATCTAAAAACGGAATTATATTAACCATAACAATGAATCAAAACCATCTAGTCTGACCATGCGCTATTTAAAATTCGCGCTATTGTATAACGTGTTATATGCGATACCGCCGGCACGTTTGTGTCATACACACCATAGGAAATGCACATTATGAAAGCGTCACATGTGAAGGTGTATGACGCTACCTGTGCCGTCCGTTCCCATAACCGTAATACAGATCCATAGACACCCCATATGCGCAAATTTCAAATAGCGATGTAGTCCACTCAATCTATGAAAATATTATGGTACACCTGGACAAAATTGCTACAGAAGGTTTTCTTGCTGTACTTAGCAGTAAAAGACCTCCAACAACATCATCAAAAAGGTAGAAAAAGGGAGCCTGGCAAGACTGCTATTGCATTTATTTTACTCGGGATGATACGCCCCATATTTCACAAAGGTATATCGTCATAAATGCATGTTTAGGAGATTTTCCATTTTTGTTCTGTTAGTATGAACATGCTTTGCATGGCTATACCTTCAAGGTGTGAGCACTTGCAATTGATATATTAAAGTGGAAAAGTATTTGTCAGTATTCAGATGGCCGCAGTTTTCCGCCAAAATTAATTTTGCATTCTATGATTTGTCAGACTGCAATCGAGATGGAGATCTTTATTTTAGCAAATTTTTCAGTATTTATTCAAACACTGGGTCAACTTGTGCCGGGCACTCCTAGGCCGAAGTGATGGGTATCTGTGCATGCCTCGGCCAAGTTGAAAAATTGGATCCTTTTCGGTCTCTCTTTAACCCCAGTCCTTTCCAGGTCCTTCAGAATAAAATGGTTCGCCAAAATACGGGGTCCAATCGTTACACAAGCTGAATAAAGATGGGCCATCCAGTACTGAAACCTCTAAGAAGGGGGCCCAATGACCTTAAAACCTGAAGTATAATAGGAAGTGCCTCTTTTCTAGAGTTCCAATTGCCATTTGCATGAAATTATAAATTGGCATGCTATAATAATAATAATAATGAACATTTTATAAAGCGCACACATCCGCACTAAAGCGCTCATGGCGCATGGATCTCAACAAAGCAAAGCAGAATGAGACAGTTCCTATCAGTAAAAAGACAATTCAAAATACAATTCAAACAATTAAACATGTCATACTCTAACCATTTCATAAGATGGGTTTTGAAGCACAGCCTTGAATGACTCTAAATTCCAAAGGCGAAGAGCAGCCACACGATGATCTATCACCCGCCCCATGACCTATATGACTGACTTTGCTCAACAAAAGTTGTTCCTCAGCTGCGCGCAAACCCTAGCGGGATGGGGTTGTTGGCATGACCATTCAGTGATTATGAAGTGCTTCACCATGCATGGCACGATATTGTGAGGAGGAGAAGTTTTGTTGGATTCTAGGTGAACAGCACCAGTGTAAAGCATATCAATAGGAGTTATATGGTCTGAAGGCTTGGTGCGTTTAAAGACGGGCAGCAGTATTCGGTTTCAGTTGGAGGCGATGGACCTGTTCCTTTGAGAGTCCAAAAAGTGAAGAGTTTCCCAAGCTAGACGGCGAGGTTTACAAAGCGTTGGACCATTGTTCCTAGCCTTGTGTACCGAGAATTATAAAATTGTTAAAACTGTGCACGTAGGCTGCGAAAATTTTGAATTTGGTGTTCAAATTCTTTAAAAAAACTGGGTAATTTTTGCAAAATTTTATGGCAAAAGTTGAGAGCAGGCAAACGAAATGGGGTCAATGAGTATGTTAACATTTTTAAAAGGGGGTCATTCCTAGGGTCAAGCATTCTAGACGTCACCAAAGTCAGCATCTCACAGACCTTGACTGCGAGCTCTAACAGGGATGTGGTATGTGCTGCACAAATCTACTACAAAGCATCATTTGAGAATGCTGAGATAAAGTCAGCCTACAACTAAATGCCAAAGTGACGGAATGAAATACATGACCGTCGATGAGAACGAGAATCATCCAACCTATCTGCACTAACATACACGGTACCCAACTAAAAACGGTTACGCCCTCAATTACCTCGTGTCCCTAGACTCAAGAGCTACTATTGTTCTCATTTACCCTGTGAACTCTTGGGCTAAATGATATTTGGTTTGGAGGTTATGAAGAAAAAGTCCCCCTTTTGGTCGACCGATATTAATTTTACACATAGAGATAGAGGGCTAAGAAATCTGTTTTTAGCTCTCACGTGAAAACGGTTGACAATATCAGCGCAAACTCTGCAGATGGAGTTTAGGGGTGAAGACCATTCTATCAGATGAAAAACTTTATTTACTTAAATCGGGTCGTCCTTTTAATATTTGTAGAATAACCAAATATAGGCACAAATTGCACATACGTTTTATGCAATTGCCTGTCTTGCCATGCTTCCTTTTTTCTACCTTTTTTGATATGTTTTTCGGGAGGTTTGACACAAGTTAAAGCAAGAAAACCTTCTGTATCATTTTTGTCCAGGCATACCGTAGATTGAGTGGACTAATGGTCAGAAAAAAATCTGTTAAATCAGTTTTTATGTGTGTATATTTCTCCGTTTTCCATGAAACCACTCGATATGTGTTCATAATTTTTTTATGCATTATTGTATAAGTTATTCTTAGTACGGTTCTCCTTTAAAGCAGACTCCCAATTCCTAAGCATATTACTTACTACATATTACTTACACATCGGTTCATCTTCCTTTTAGTCAATAGTACAGATAACACTCTTCTCCCGCCTAATGATTTTCACTGCAATTTACAGGACTGATAGTGAGTGTCTACGATTTTGCTGCCATATGCGTGCTCGTATTTGTAGCATACTACGGTTGACAGGGGGAGCAAACCACTGTATGTGGGCAGTGGTGCTTTCTTTTTGGTGTTGGGGCCATTATATTCTCTTTACCGCATTTCCTGACGGACGACTAATCGATTTTGAAGGACATTTCTGATACTTGCAATGCTACTAGACCGGTACCTGATCGATGCAGTGCCAATTCTGAAGATCTCTGTCGTACTTTGTGGTCTTTTCATGCTCAGGTAAGGCTATAAAATGTGACAATTAAAAATATCATGTGGTGTAATAACAAAGAGTATAATCCCGAAATAGTATTCACCATAAGTTACCTTGACTTGTAACTTGACATAAAGTCAAGAAATGGTTAAAGAGAATCACCAAGGATACAACAAGTGCGTCTGGTCTAATTTCTTCTAGTGTTGTTGAGACGTCCTGGCAATTAGACTTGTTTTACTCTTGGCCGGCCTTTTAAGGTCTTGGTTTTTTTAAATTGGTAATTTGTTTGCTTCAAAGATTCGTTGATCGGGTGTGTTTGGTATTGATTGCAGTCCCATGTATGTTCTTGCGTACGTGTCTTTCTGGGTAGACATGTAGGAGAGTATTAGAGACCCAGAGGAGGCCCCTGGTCTAGTTTGCCTAACATGTGACGAACTGTTTTGAACTCGGCATTATTAAGTTACAACCTCAACAGAGGAAATATACGGGACTTCCTTTCAGGTTTGTCCAAATGCACGCATTTGCTGTGCTCTTGAAGAAATGGAACCATTTTGCCCAAGAGGGCAACGCACTTGCGTATATCGTTGGTGTTCTTTATATACAAACATTTTGGGGGGTGTAGTGGTTGTTACTCTTGTTTAGAACTTGGTGTTTTTGTTTACGAATACTCGTTTCTTTTTGTGATTTCGTAATTATATCTATGTTTACAAGTGCATTACAATTTCCAAGACAATCCTGAATTTTCACGAACAGTGTTTTAATTATAACAATTAGTTGAGAGGGCGTTTTCCATGTTTTATCGCCGTCGAATCTAGAAGGTGTGCTGTTTAACGGTTTCAAATTAAGCAATGTGTTTTGAAACTCGTTTCTAATTTACGCATTTGAAGTCCTCGTTGTACATGTCCTAACATTATTAGTCCATCGGATATCACAACTTTTTCTTGTGAAAATACAAAATTTGATGGTGGTAGTGGGTGTTGTTGTTTGACATTTATTAATAACTGTTTCTGTATGTCGAAAAATTAAAAATTTTTCTGCAATTTTTCCGGAATCCTTCGGATCAGGGCCACCTTTTATAAAACAAAATCTTAATTGTTTTTGTGTATTTCTCAAACCAAGAGAGGCCCTGCACTAGAACCGCGTGTTACAGAGTAATATTCTCAACGTATGTAGGTCTCAGTGTCGCAGGAAGGGGGGAAACGGGCCCCCTGTATCCGGCCAATGCTCTCTTTTTTTCTCTCTCCTCTCTTTTTTTTTTACGGCCTCTAAGACCCCGGGCCCCCTAGGACCTCGGGCCGCGGGGTCCAATTCCCCTTTGAGGGGGTAAAAATTGTTGTTCTTTTAGCAAAACTAACATAACAGAATAGGGTACTATACCTTCAACCTAAAAAACAATACAATTGACACTGCCCACATTAAATGTTTTTTGACAATATCATTAAAGTGTATACAATAAGCTTAGAGCAATGTAGTCTTGAGAGGGATTTCTTTAAGGGGTCGATTGTTTGCTGCCAAATCGTGCTTATTATGTTAGACTAATTGACATTTTTAATTAACTCATTATTTGAGTTTCTATGGTTATTTCCTAACCGGACGTGACTATTCGCCAGACTAGTCCGGCTAATACTGTTGTGAAATCTTTACCCGGACAAACTAAGGGGCGCGTATTTCTATAGTATATCTATAATAATCCCCCCACAATTAGTCTTATCGGTTTATCCGTAAAGCTTATGTAGGATTAAAATCAATACCCACCCACATCCTCCCCTCGTAAGTGTAGTGGAATAAAGCATCGTTTTATAATGCAGGTATCACAGGTTCGAATCCAACCAATGGCATTTTTCAATAAATGTATTTCCAATATTATTTTAGAGTAAAGAGAAATATTACTAAGTCCAGTTTGTCCTGTAAATAGATTTCAACAACAGTAATTCACCAGGCTAGTCCCGGGCCGATAGCGTTTTGGCCTTTCTTAACCAATACCAAAATAAACACCTCTTCTATAGCGACAAGCATTAAGAAGAAACCTTGTTTATTGAATCTGAATAGGATATACATCGTTTCATAAAATTGTTATAGTACTAGAAGTTAATATAAAAACATGAAATCAAGTTTATTCTTTTTCCGCGGCATGCGTTTTTTTTCGAATTGTACCTAGCATATTTCAATTACCATTGACAGCTTGACTTTTGTGTTTCTGGAAGGCATTTTAAGACAGACTCGGAAAGTTTGATTTGTTTGTGTGTTATTAATTAGGTCCACTAAAATGAAAATAGGCACCCTAAAATAGTATCATCTCATAGAATACTCTGTATAATCAATTCTTTGCCGTAGTAAACTAGCCACACTAGCTTCGGATATGTCGACGACATACTTTAAATAATCATACATGACGCAGTCCCCCAAACTAATCGAGCACATCAACCAATCACACACTCAGCATCCATCAAATTACAATATGAAAGGAAAAACAGATTACTGTATTCCTTTTCTGGACACTATTGAGAGGAAATTAGATGCCATTGTGGGACTACTGGTATAACAGAAAACCAACTGACACGACCAGTAGTAAAATTACTCGTCGCATCAACCGTGACGAGAAACTAGGTGTTATAGGACTTTGACAGAAAAGACCACATTGTCACAGAACCCGGATTCACAACAGAGGAATCTAAGTAAGGAGGCTTTAAAAAACCTGTGACTACCAGATTGGCTTTTTAAACAAGTGAGGGGACAAGTGTAAGTCGTCAACTAAGGCGAGCTACAAACAAAATTTTAGTGGGGAAAAGGCGGAGTGTCCAATTCTAAAGCAAAAAACTCGACGTGTCTGGTTGTGCTCCCACGTTAAAGGAGTTACGAGAAAGTTTCAAGAATTATGAAATTTAATAAATGAAAAACTATTCTTTATATATTTGGAAATAAAAGTTGTTTTTTAAAAAATTGAAGTTGAAATACAAAATGGAGGGCACCCCACGAACAGAAGGTGAAGGTCGTAGGCTATCACTTTCTTACCTTTTATAAGTTTCTAGAAATCCCTAGCAATCATCTGGTAACTCGCGGTGAGACCGAGGTAGTCTAAATCGAAACGTCCGCAGTACAGTTGTGATCGATAGCCTGTGGTGAAAGCATATATAGTCCGCGGAGCCACAGTCCGGGCTCCATAGACGCAATAACTCAGAAGAAATCGTAAAGCTAATGTGCGTGAAGAGTCAACTGAAGTGAGTTCCCCTTTTTCCTTTTACCGTTGTTACGGACTTACTTACTTTTACACCTGTATTTACCTCCTAAACCGATTGTTCATTGTTTATTGTGTTTTACCTCCCGTCTGATTGAAGCAGACGGAAAAGTTCTCTATGTATCTATCTAGCGACCCGCACCGAGATGCTGTCACTATGTAGCGCCAAGTGTCCTTGGCCGTCCTTAAGCAATGGATCCTGCGAATGTCCGAGTAATCACATCAATGTAGTTAAAGGGGCGACGACCCCTGTTTTGGGCATGGTAACCGCCTCATGGGACGCCTGAGACTACTTGATCAAGCGCATGATGATAGTCACCAGCAAATCGTGCTCGGCGTTGGGCAACAGAAGAATGAAATTGGAGGGATGTCTCCACATATCTGGTGCTTTATAGGTCTCAGCTCACGCCATGGCATCGTTTTGTAACTTGCATAAGAAGCCTGGTATAGTTGCCATCCAGTCTATGCCTGGTAGCTCTGTTTACGGTCCAGTCTAAGATCCCTAAACAGGATACTCTTCTAACAGCTCTAAAGAACTTCAGCTTGGGTGAATTGGAGATACCAGATAAGTGTTGTAGTTATTGTCAGGCATTTCAAGGTATCCTTTGCGTCTTTCTTGTCGTCGGCAACATAGACCCTAGATACTTTGGGGAAAAGTCCTTGACTTCTTTGAGTTGGGTATCCCGTCGAATTGCAATAGGTTGTTGATTATCTTCCTCATTGACGGTATATTCCGTCTCCTTGGCATTTAACATGTAGAACCGACTTTGTCTTCAGCATTCTCCCAGTGATGATATAAAATTGTTCACCACAATTTATCGGCTATTAGAGCTTAGATCATCTGTGTAATCAAGTTCTGTGAGATGTTGACTTGGTGATGTCTGCCACGACGCTAAGTTTTTGAAGGCGAGTCCTTGTCGTTCATGAGGTCAAGACTGTCCATCACCACATTAAAAAGAGATAGGCACAAGAGTATTGCTTGGAGGAGTCCCGTAGTGGTTAGGAACCCCTTGTTGTGGGCCCATCCGTGATCTGCCACAAAGCTCAATGGGTTATCATACATTATGGCGAAGTGCTTTGATTGTCTCGCTATGACACCATAGTTGGTAAGAATGACACTTCATCCTGTTGACATCTGTCAAAAGCCGTCGGAGAAGTTTACAAAACACAATTACGATTTTCTGTGTGAAATTCTCAATTCTTCTATGATCAATCTGAGCCTTCTGAGTATCTGAGGTATTGTTGATCTGCCTTTGCGAAACCATTCTGGTTCGTTCTGAAAATGGGATCTAACCTGAATACAAAAGAAACTTATAATTTTTCACCACAGGTCATAATTTAAAATCCCGCGCATCAACATAAACCAAAATGCACACAAGGATTACTTAAAACTCTACTCTAAAAAAGCTCCTTATTGAAAACCTAACATGGACACTTTCTGACCTGATGTCAAAAGACAACGCCATGCTTCCATCCAGCTCATTTTACAGCACGTTTCCTAGACAAATCAGAAATGAACTGTTACCATAGTGCTCCCCCGGGACATCAATCCAATACTGAGCAACTGTGGGATGAGCTCGGACGACGTGTTTTCGGCAGAGCAGATTCCGCCTGTTTAATTAAACGACGCACAGCAGTCTAACAGGAGAGTGGAAACAATCTCCCTCAAGACAGCATCAGAAACCTGGTAAACAGGATGCCGGAGCCGATTTGCACTGAATGCTACAAGCAGTGGTGGGCACACACCCCCTTATGATGGTAAGTGCCACCACCATCTTTCATTACGTTTTTGAAACTGTTACCTCTGTAATTTCCACCCTGACATCTGATACAGCAAGTGGTTTCATGTTAGCGCATTTCACTATTTGTGTCAGTTTTGGCAAATGCTTTGGTCAATGACAATGTTTTTAGAGTAGAGTAATTGAAATAGTAATCCGTTGTGCATGTTGGTTCCTTTTGATGGGCAGGATTTAAGATATGACTGGTGAAGTTTCTTCTTTTGGTGTTTCAGTTATGTGCGAAGTGCTCTGTTGAGCAGCATTAGTTTGTCTATCTTAGAGTCCAAGTGATACCAGTGTGGCAGGTGCACACCCAATGCGGTGTTCTTGTTGCATATGACATATCATACAATTGTGCTTCATGTAAAAGTCTTCCCTTTCTTGCGCTGTTGATAGTGCCTGGACGTTATGGGATGAAGATAAAAGCAGCTTTACGTCTAACAAAGTTCCATCCATGCTCTGTCAATATCATTATCATATCAGCCTCCAGTAGGCTTTTTGGAGCACCCGTCATCCGTATTGGTAGAGAACAATGGTTACTCAGGAGGCCACAGACTTTTAATCAGGGGCTTAA
Organism: Ophioderma brevispina; assembly: GCA_023653785.1. NCBI lineage: Eukaryota > Metazoa > Echinodermata > Ophiuroidea > Amphilepidida > Ophiodermatidae > Ophioderma > Ophioderma brevispina. The sequence goes on from JAMKCH010042813.1 coordinate 91,687, forward strand.
AACCACCAATGCAAAGTTTAAACCATTCCATCCTTGCAATTAGCTAATAGTAGCTGGGATTCGCCAGGTCTCCAGCTCCTTTTCTGTTGGGAAAGGTCCTATCAGCTCTTAGCCTTTTGTCTTTCACGGAGACACTCTGCAAGGGTATCAGTCGGGTTCTTATCTTGTCAGGGATGGTCAAGCGGGTATTTATAAATGGACACAACTTGTTTATTACAACGTTATATCGTATTTCCGTTATATCCCAGGGCCAATCGAGCACATTCAGTGATACGTTATGTTTTTTTCGTATCTTTCAGATTATTCTTGGTTTAGGGTCCACGGCCTCTTTATACACACTTGGAATTGCTTATCTTGATGAAAACACACGGCAAAGGAGTGGTGCCCTCTATCCTTGTACTCTAACCCATTCTTTTCCTCACAATCACCCACATATATCTCATTATTTCCATAGAAAAACACACAAAATACAATTTTAATACGATCAATAACAATAAGTGGCGGAGATGCAACCAAAGGCAAAGCCGAAATATATAATTTGTTGCCCACCTTACGAAGAAAATCCCAAAAATTATACTTACAAACAACACAGACAACCGCTCACTATCAAACCACACACGAACAGCAAATGATGCAGTGTCTCCAAAAGACAATAATTAAGATGAAGGAACAAATATAATATAACAGGATGTTTCCAAAATCATTTGATCGAGTGATAAAACAATATACCAATTCACGTTATATGTTTTATTGTTTGTGAGAATACAGATAAACCTGTTTGAAATTCTTTAAATCCGAATTATTTATATCACAGGATTACGAGTTTCAAAATTTAGGTCCGTCAGTGAACACTGATTTTTAATTTTGTGAATGTCATAGCGAAAGTTAGTCTTATTTCTTGTATTGTAAATCATGAACTTTTTTAAGTTAGTGAATACATGATCAAATGTCCTAGGAAGCATACCAGCTTTGTATTGTACATAAATTATACCCAGATTTTTATCATATAATTGAAATAATATTCAAGGTATTAAACTTTTCAAATAAGAATTTGGAATGACATAGATATGAACTCATTGAAACTATTCTCAAGCCCTCTTTTGTATCTATTAGGTTTAGTTCATGCATTCTTTCTTTCGTTGCATTACCTCCCCAGAGTAATATCCGATTTTCAAATACGGCAATGATTAATGAAACAATACAATTTTATACATAGATTGTTTTAGGCAAAAATGTTTGAACTTTTGTTCAAAATGGCCCACTTTTCTCGAACGATTTTACATGGTT
>JAMKCH010042814.1:0-19063 GCA_023653785.1 Ophioderma brevispina
CACGTGAAGGGTGCGTGAGGATACCGGACGGGTTGATTGATTAAGGCTATTTTGGACGAAATCCGTTCAGAAATGACTGAAAAATCAACGAACCCGAAAATGTGATCGGTTTGCTATGATAAATTTATAATTTGTTTGTACGCGTACTAAGCGGCGCGTATGCGTGGGTTGGTGCGTTGCGACGGGTGGTTACGTGTGGGCAACATTGTTTGTACGGCCCGTTACTAAGGCGGCGCGGATTGCTGGAGCTTTGCGGATCGGTGGTTTACGCGTGGCCAAACGGGCGATTACGCGTAAGACGATAATGCGGTACGCAAAAATAACTTATAAATGCTTTTCTTATTATGAGCAAATATTTTATAAAAAAAAGAAATGTTATGGTATTTCGACTTTGATGTCGTATGTATGGATTCTATAAGGGTTACCCCACGCCCACAGGGTTTTGAAAAAAAAAAAAATATACGGAAAATTACGGGGTTAAAAATTGACGTGTTAATATTTAGAAAATAGGAACTATATAGGCCTAGCTACAGATAGCTACAAATACGATGAATAAAAAATACGACTACGGGATGCTGTGACGGGGGTGGGGGGCATCTACATGGCGAACGAAAAACTTTATATGGGAGTTGAGGAGTTATGAGAAAAATATGTGTGAAAAACGGAAACTACAGCTTACACCACGGGGAGTGGCCTTATTTTGATTAAAAAAAAGTACAAGGATTAAAAAAAAAAAAAAAAATAGAAAGTTTTATTATTAAAAAAATACGAGAAAAAAGAACATATACGGAATGTTATATACGGGGTGAAATATTTCAGTGGACGTTTCCTTAGAAATCTGGTAAACTAGATGAGCTATAGGATATGATAGGTACGTGAAGTTGAGTGGTATTAAAAGTATTAAAAAAAAACAAAATTTGGACTCGGGAGTCATAAAGTCAGGGGATACGGTTGGTGCAGTCTCGCCAATCAGAGTGTGTTACTTTTTCAGTGATCGTTTCAATTCAGTGATCGCTCCCGTTCACTCAAACTCAGCGGGAGCCGCGCCAAAGCGCGGGGTTGGGCCTCCCGATAGTCTTTACAACCATGCTATACTCTACCGTCTAATCTTTTCTCTGAGTCAGGGATACGCCAGCTTTCCCGCAAACAGAACCATGACAACGCGTAAAGGAAATACAAAGTCCGCGATTACACGCAGCAACTTCTTGCGCGCGTATGTAGACGCCTATTTCAGACAAAGGAATTGTGACGGCAAGTATACCATTCTGTCAATTTCAACTTTCTACAGAAGGTTAGCAGCACATGGTTTTTATTGGGGGGGTGACCAATTGTGTTTGTGAAGTTTCTGGGGTCAGGAGTCATAGGCCTATGTTGTGAAAAGATTTGCACCATTATGACCTTTCTTTCCGACGTGCACACGCAACCATAAGTACTATTGAAACCCAGGTGATGTTACTTGACTTACATTGTACTGACATTTCAATATGCACTGTTTTTTCTTCCCCACAGTCCTTGGCTGTGGCAAACCCCACTCGGCAAACCCCCGGCGGGGGACTGACATTGGAAAGAGGTACGGGTATGTGGGGCCCTTACCGGACCCCCTTTTCGCTCGTCTCTCCATCAGCAGTTCTCAAGACCCCAGTTTTTTGAACGCATTTATTCAGTTCTTTTTCAGAAAAATTTGGCCTCAGAAGGATTTTAGCCAAATTTCAGGCTCCCAAACCTGCCCAAGTTCTCAAAATTTCAGTTCCCAAGCCCCTACTTTCGGAGACAAATTCCGTTACAAGCCGCCCCAAGTTCGGAAATCGGGGTCGCACATCCATACCTGAAAAGTTGAGGCCACCCCCCCCCCCCCCCCCCCCCCACCCCCCCCGGGGACAAACCTACCCGGCACTGCCAGAAATCAACCAAAATGAACTCATTTAGCTATTAAAAATGTTTTGTCTACCATTTATATATAGAAATGTATAGAAATGTCGTGTGATATATAAAAACACAAATAACAAAAGAAGCCATTTTTTTATAGGCTACAAAGGGGGTGACCCAACTGACATCGTGGGTACAATGTGCCCCACTCTACTGCCTATAGGGGGGTCTACATATTGGTGTGTGCAAGTCCAATGTTACTATGTGACAATTATGCTAATATTCTGGCAACTTCAACTCTCTTCGACAGAAGGGTAGCATCACATTAGATTGCATCACAAAAATGTTGTTTGTTGTTTTTTGCCACATGGTGGTGGTGGATGTTAAATGGTAGGGCATTGAGGTATAAAAGAAATGCTTAATTCTAGATGACATGAAATAATGACAAGAGTTTCCCATAAGTATGAAGATATTCACATTTTGGTGTGTTGTCGCGCGGAAGCCAGTGTTGATGGGCATAAAACGCCTTAAATTTCAACTTTTTAAAAAGTTTTATTTGATAAAAATGCACATTCAGTTCCAAAGACTGTCAACGGAAAACGCCAGAATTGATGTCAAATATTGTGTCATCCTCTATTAAATAATGCATGCCTATTTCTTATGTATTTTTTATGTGTCAACAGGGAGATTAAGAAATAATTGAATACCAATTGTAGATCCAAATGCACCAGTTGAACTGAACAAAATTGGTGCATTTACGATCAAGTACTATCCTTTAAATACTTCATATTTATAGTCATCAAAATTTATGAATAAGTTTTTTAAATTTTTTTTTTTGCTACTTAATATCCGTGATAACTTGTGAAAGTCCTTTTTCTCACGTTTCATATTTTCCACAAATTTTCGAATTCAAAAAAATGTGGAGGTCAACCTACACCCCCTACTGACGTCAAATTTGGGCCAGTGACAGAGATTTTTTTAAACTCTTCTCCTGTTAACCTAAAATAAGCTTGATTAGAAATTACGGAGTTTCACAGAAGGGTCCATATTCATTATTCTTTTCATATTTGTTTTTTGCCTCATTATAACACATAGATCTAACCCCGAAGTATCTGTAATTAGGTTCATACACACATCTTTGAAGATCTTTATTCAATCTCATCACTTTGTAAGCCTTTCAGAATTGAGCGGCATTTTTTTCAAAAAAATACTGCTAATCACTTATCAAAATATGCTCAAATTATTAGTTGTTTAATATGCAACAAAAGTTGACAAAAACTGTTTGTATAGGCTCTTAATTGATGGTACTATGAAGTTGTTTGTATGTAGTATATAGTACTGGATGCAGTAATCACTGATATACCATGGGGACCATGGTAAACATTGTCATAAAAATTAAGCCCACACAATTGCTAACATTCTGTCAACTTCGAATGTAGCGACAGAAGGTTAGCATCGCATGGCATATATAATGAATATTATAATATAAAACTGTGGGATGTGAAAGTGTCACCTATATATAAAAACATTAAAGTAAGAAAAGCACACACGCACACACGACACACACACACACCCCACCCCCCCCCACACACACACTGAAATACTAAAAGAAAACATTCTTAATTAGGCCCAGGGAAAAAAGTTTGTCTCAGACAGACCGCGCATTTTTAAGGTTTTTGGCATTTCGACAAAAAAATTGAAGTGGGGTGAAAAAAATGCCAATAAAAATAAAATTTTGCATTCTGAGATTAAGCTTGTGGGTCGGCTCAACATACCCAATGGCTCAACTAGCCCACTTCCCCCCAGTGGCGGCCGGCAACGGGGGCTGGGGGGGATTGGGGGGCAGGGGCGACCGACATGTCGCTCCCCCCTTAATTTTCGTTTGCCCATTTTCAGAAGAAAAAATCAGCGATTTTTGGCCAAAATCATGAAATTTGGGCAAAATATTAGCGATTTTGGGTCAAAATTTAAAAAAGCAAAAATTTCCCCCCCCCCGAATTTCACTTTTGCACCCCCCCCCCCCACCCCCCCCCCCCCCCACAATGGTTCACGTTGCCCCCCGTCTTCCCACCCGAAAAGAAGTTACTAAGGGTGGGTTAATGACGGTTATGGTGGTTTGTTTGTAAGTCCATTTCTAATGTAAATATTAAATGCTAACATTCTGTCAGCTTCAAATTTTCTTGACCAGAAGGTTAGCTCCATTGGCATCATACATTATGGGGGTGAGCCTTAGTGTGTTTTGGTGCCCACGAAGGGATGGTGTTTGTGATATGTGAGCTCATGGGGGTGGGTATTGAAGTATGGAGTGTTAAGTACTTATGGAGTGGTAAGTTGTAAAAATGCAATGCAAAATTCATCGAAGGCGAAAATAAATGACGAAAGGTTAGCCTCACTGAGCGTGCACGCGTGACGCGTGTGGTGTGCGGGTTTCGGTTGTTGTCATGTGGTTGGCACGGCAATGTGTTAATAGGGGCTATGGGTTGATAGGGCCTCATCTATGTGGTGTTTGCAGGTCCAACGTGACTACCTACCCAACCCCTGCTACAAGATACAAATCAATGCTAACACTCTTTGACATGACACTCCTCCCTTCGACCGAAGGTTAGAATCGCATCTCTTTGAGACTACCCCAATATATATATATAAAACATTATGGAGATTTAGTTTTACTAAACACATACAATGCTAACATTCTTGAAACAAGAACGCTCTTGACAGAACTGGTTACATCGCATTTAGCACTATAGGAATAAATTATATATTAAAACATTATATATGGGGGGTTGGCAACGTTCTGTGTTACTAAACGATTTACAATGCTAACATTCTTGAACATGAATGAACTCTTCCTTGACAGAAGGTTTAGACATTTCCCAAGTCTTATGAGGCATAAATATATATATAACATTATTATTGGAGTTCAGTGTAATAGACCACATAAAATGCTAACATTCTCTGAACAGGAACTATCGTGACAGAAGGTAGCAATCGCATAGTTCTATAAGGCATAAATAATCTATATATAAAACATTATATGGGTGTTTGCAAGTTCAGTGTTACTAAAACACATTACAATGCTAACATTCTCTGAACATGAATTCTGACAGAAGGTAACAATCGCATTAGTCCTATAAGGCATAAATAGCCTATTATAAAAAACATGATATGGAAGTGTTTGACAAGTTCAGTGTTACTCACCACATTACAATGCTACATTCTCTGAACATGAACTTCCTTGACAGAAGGTTAGCATCGCATAGGCTATAAGTCATAAATAGGCCCTATAAACCCTTATAATCGGCATATGGGGTTGTTTGCGAAAGTTCGTGTATAAGATACTAAAAACATACAATGCTAACATTCTATGAACATGAACTCTTTACAGTAAAGTTGCATCGCAACCCTATAAGGAATAAATATATAAAACATTATTTATGGGGAAGGGGTGTGTTTGTTTCAAGCAAGTTCAGAGTTACTAAACAGATACAATGCTAACGTTCTCTGTGAAATCATGAAACTCCTTGACAGAAGGTTAGCATCGCATAGCCCTGTATGTAAGGCATAAACATTTCTAAAACATTAAGACATACATTATGATAAAAGCTTTTGATAAAGTGTCAATCCCAATAAAGGGAGAGCGAATTAAAAATTTAGACCTTCTGGAAGTGAAGTCGTTACTCTGAGTTCAAATGGGCCCGAGGGAGATGATCATATGCCTATGATGAATAACAGACTATAACTTCGCTGAGCATGTGTGTTTTGGGGGTTGGTGTTGTTTAAGAGGTGTGTTGGCTGAGAGAATATTCGTCTCAGTCAGTGTTGGGTGGTGGTAGATGTTGGGGAAGTGAGACTTGCACATTCAATGTTACTGAACATACACAATGTCGCTAAAAGTCTGTCAACTGGAACTATTTGACAGAAGGTAGCTAGGATATGGGGCGCTACGAGAAGCTAAAGTTATGTCTCTAGAACACCACGTGAGTTTTTTTCTCTCCCTGCTCCGGTTCAGTAATCGATTATAATGCTTCATCAAATTATTAAAAGAATAACTTATACGATTATATATCTAAGTGAGAAGGATCTCTCTTATTTTTTTAATTGTATTTATCTCCAACAGTACATATTTAAGGTTATTTTAAGTTTCTGTAGGTTTTTGAACCACCACAAAATTTATATATCTGAATTTGATGAAATTACAAAAATGGCATTACCAACGTTGAGGGCGGAAGTTATGATATACACTCTATTGTATTCAACGTAAGGTGTCATGATTTTAGAACAATCTAAAAATTCTAAAAAATTACTTTTTACAATGGTTAATCATGTAGATATATATACATTCTTAAATCTATCATGTTTTATATCACGGGCATTATGAAGAAGAAAGAAGAAAATAGACGATCAATTGCTATGGTCTATTCACCTACCAGAATGCCAAATAAAAGTAAACAGTAAAGCCATACACAATGTGCCAATGTAGTGCCAATGTGTCGAGTTTTGAAACTCCAGGATGACAGAGAGACGAGGACTTTGTTGACAGAGGTTGAAATACTACTAGTTGCACGCGAATTCAAATCCAAAAACATTAAATTTAAAGCCCATTGGATTAATGAGCTGAGTCATCTATCTATCAGTGACAAACAACTATGGTGTTTCACGCTGGAAGTAAGCAACATGACATGTCATGACCTGGCCAAGAAGAAGGATGCAAATTCATCTTTCGTTTATAGTTCTGCAATTACTGAAACGAAGTGCTAATCTTTGTCTGACAGAACATTTCCTTAGCTAGGCTTCTAGAGATAGAATTTTAGTTGTAATGCGGAGCGAAGCTCTTATTAGACTAAACCGTATTATACATGTAATGACATGATGGAAAACTTGAAAATCTATTACTTACCTGCAGTGGACATATTACGAAATGCCGACCTTCATTTATGATTTTGATCCCCCTTTTCGTTCTTGACCATTAACTCCTAGGAGATAAAAACGACGGGGTACCGGAACAGGATTTACCATTTTTAAAAATTGTAATGTTGTAATGTTAAGTTGTACTCCGAATGAGGAATTTATGTTAATTCTCCATCTGTTGGATATTTTGTTTTCTCAAACGTTATTTTTTATGTAGTGACTTTTTCTACATTTAACAAAAAAAAAAAAAAAAAACCTGATATGCTAAGGTTGTGTGATGTTTTAAAAAATTATGCTTGGGAATAATTAAACAACACAATATTTTAGGATGCTTAAAATTTGGGATGTTTCACCAATAGGACCCTTTCAGTTCACGGAGCTAAATTATGTTGAATTGGACTTTTTTGTTTGCCCTCAACTAAAGATAAGTTCAAGCGCGAGAGAATACAATACATGCACCTGGTTCACTCTGAACATTTCACTTATTTCTGCAGGTGATTCCTTTTGATGCTAGCAGCTTGGGTTGTTCTGGAGGACAGATTTGGTCAAATTAAACATCATTGACCTCCCTTGGAAACTGCACTAGAGATGGACGCCCCCTTTTAAATTCATAATTTCGTAAGGGTGAGGGGCGGCCAAAGAAATCTATATTTAGACGTTGCCATTGGTTGACACGTAAAAGAGAGATATGACGAAAATTCTGATTTTTATATGTTGTCAGGATGGTTGGATTACGGCAAACAAAACATTTTTTTGACAAAGATGTCATACTATTCGGCTAAAGAAGTAGAAAGAATAAATGACGACTTAAAACAGGGGGCCGGACACGGTCGTCTGCTGGATTTGATTTCCAAACGGTAATTTATGGATTTTTCGTGCATTTCTATGGCAAAATTATTTATTACAAGAAAGAAAAGTGTGAATCTGAGCACTCGCTTCTGCATCATATTAGGTTTTAGAAAAAAAGGCTGCACGATTTAGCCTAGCTAGGGCTAGGCTTTAAACAATTAAAACAAAACATATTAATTATTTGTGTCGCCGGCCCTAAGGCAGGGACGACACATAGGGATCACTTTGTCCACTGTAGGTGTGTGATGTCTGTTGTTGTTATGATGTCTGTTGATGTGAAAAAGGGTTAACATTTGCTTGAAATCGAACTTTGATGGATTTTAAACCAAATTTGGGTACAGGTGCAACATGGCATCCCCCATTTGTTGATGAGGTCAAGGTCACATTACGGAGGTCTCAAAGGTCACATACTGAGGTCAATAGGTCAGTGAGGTCCGTTGTAAAATAGGCTGTGAAATGTTTAAAGTGACCTCATTTAGAAAAGTTGAAGTTCAATTGGAACCAAACTTGAGTCATCGCGGGGCAACCATGTGATCCCGCATTTGTTGATGATGTCAAAGAAGTATCTAACCAGCGTCAAAGGTCATGTGAGGTCAAGTTGTAAAATAGGCTGAAAATGTAAAATGGACATCATGTGAAAAGTTGGAGTTCAATTGGAACCAAACTTGGTTTATGGAGTTCACTTGCAAACCCGCATTTGTTTATGAGGTCAAAGATCACATATCAAGGTCAAAGGTGATTTTAGGCCTATCATTCACAAACCGCGACGGCAGGCGACACAAGCGGTCGAGGACCGATGTATTTTTAAAGATTTTTTACATCTAGCTTACTTTTCTATTTGTGATGAAGTTATATTTTCAGTTTATGAATTGAATTTGTTGTGTGTAATTATTGAGTAATTAACACAATACAATGAAATAAAAGACTGCGTTTTCAATGCATGAAATTCTTTTATTTGAATTGTTTTAGAGGGAAATTTGAATATTGACCATGATATGCTGTATCAAAGCATTGGCAGTGTAACTTTGGATAGTGTGTAGGACAAGGCAGGCGGTGGCGGCCAAGCCTAATTAATTGTAACAATTCACCAAAAATGTCGAAAGAAATTACAGCAATACGCAGGGACTGACTTTTAAGGAGAGTGAGAGCGATAGCTCCCCACAGCTCTCCTTAAGCACTTTGTAGGAGAGCGATTTAAAGCTCCCCTTGGGAATCTGCTCTATCCATGGTTAGCACTGGTGTACGGAGTGCAAACCACAAACCAATTTGGGTGCTTGATGTGGGTCGGTGTTCCCATGACCTACATACGACCTCGTCCTCGTTCGTTATTAATACAAAAAATTCAGAAATAACCCTTCCAGTGGAGTTGATTCTTCCACTCCCAACGGTTTTGGAATAAGAAAATATTCCTTGACAACATATAAAAAAATCAGAATTTTTCGTCAAGATTTTGCTTTTTCATGTTAAACCAATGGCGACGTCTGAAATTGGATTTTCTTGGCTGCCCTCCCTGGGACGAGACAATAGCGCGATATTATAAGTTCATGGGTGAATGCTATCGAATGTACAAGTTATCAAGCAGTGTGAGGCAGAGATTTCCTTTAAGGTATTCCAAGGGCTTTTAAAGGAGAACCCGTACAACGAATAATATTATACAAGATACTCTGTAAAATAATTATTGACCACATATCGAGTGGTTTCATCGAAAAACAGAATTATATTAACCATAATAATGATTTAAAACCATCTAGTCTGACCATGCGCTATTTAAAATTCTCGCTATTGTATAATGTGTTATGCGATACGGTCGGCACGTTTGCGTCACACATGCCATAGTAAATACACATTATGAAAGCGTATCACGTGTGAAGGTGTATGACGCTACTGTGCCGTCGGTATCACATAACACATATACATATCCCATATACACTAGCGCGAAATTCAAATATTGCATGGTCAGACAAAATGTTTTTATTCATTTTTATGATATGGTTTAATATAATTCCGTTTTTCCATGAAACCATTCGATATGTGTTCAATAATTATTTTTATAGCGTATTGTATAAGTTATTCTTAGTACGGTTCTCCTTTAAGGACAACATAACAATTTCTTATCCGGGGGGGGGGGGGGGGGCTACATATTTTGGGATATGTAAAGTGGTATTTTTTTTATTTTTTAAACTAGCAAAGGGTAAACTTTGAGTATGTCGCTTTTAAATGTTGAACATTTCATTCAAATTTCATCCGTTCTCATGAAAACTATAGAGGGCATCCTTCTTTCCTTATCTTGCGATGTCCATATACTCATTCTATCTTGTGCTTTTCCTCAAATTGCTTGCAGGGGTTTGACTAAGCTCGGTATTGCTGCTGGTGCATTGTATGTGACTGTAGATCAAGGCATATGGCGAGGCCCACAGGAGGGAGCTAACAGCTTGAGCAGACTCACACACACCATCCCTAGCCAAGATAAATATGTCAGACAGGTATGTTGAAGTTGTCTCAAGGACAAGACTTGTACCCCCCCCCCCCCCCACCATGGAAGTCAAATTCTAACATTTGAATCCATTGAAAATTAGATTGGGGAAATGGCCAGTGCCCCCTCCAAATAAAATTGATGCTGGTGCCCCTTAAACCATCAATCAGAGAACTCTTGCAGCTGGGAACGTAGTGTACTTGTACAGGTTGGTGGCAGAGGGTGTATTGAGTCCATTCCACAATGCATTAAAATTATGAATTATGGGTATTTTTTTTTACCTATATGAGTTAATGGTTTAATGTTTTGCCCTCCTAATTAAGATTTTACCCTGGTGCCGTCCCTGAACTTCATCCCTAACTGCTTGTAAATTAAGAGTTGAGCAAGTAAATTGTTGTGCCCTAGATAAAGAGAAAATGATTGAGGGAGGAAGGATTGGAAAAAGAAAACCTCAGCAATAGTTTCACCTATTTTGGTGACAACTAATGGTGGTCTATACAATTTACTCGGCTAGTGGGGCTGGAATGCGGGTACCCTGCCAGTATATCCATTAAGTATGAGTTTCATGCAGTGGCGTAACCAGACACTATGAGCTAGGGTTGTCTCAACTCCCATGGCACAGTTTAGTAACTTCCATTCATCAGTGTATTTAGAAAATACACTCCTGGTTTTTGGGTATGATATATGATGCCCAGAGCACACAAGGTCAGTTCATGTCAATGCATGTACAAGTACAACCCCACTGAACTGTGTCTTTGGAGGATGAACATATTGTAACTCATAGTGAGACCTCTGCAAATGGAGGGGGGGGGGACAGAAGAGTGTCTATGCATTTTCTGAGGGGGTGAATTTGGGTCCTTCTCCATAGACACTGTACAAATGGTCAGTTCATTGTGGGCTGGCGGGGGAAAGGGTTCTGAGCAGGGGTTTTCACCCCCTTGCCTTCCCCTTTGCTGGTTACACCACTGTTTCCATGGTACCTGTTTGGTGCCACAGTGCTACATATGTTAATAATTTTTCACTAATCTCTGTTCTTTGACCTTTGACTGCCATGTTCAAGATACCCAAAAGATACATCGGTGGTCACAGGGCTATTATCCCAACAAATTTGTACCCTGAACTGCTCTGAACTGAGTACTAAAGCCCATGATATGTTTCCAGTCGCACTGTTGCAGGGAGCAATTTTTGCTTGTGAGCATGCGTAACACTTGATCTTGGATTAAAATCTGGTGTTGCGCATGTTAATCGCTCGCTGTGACTAGAAGTATATCATGGGCTTAACAACACAAGGGGAATATCTATGCCATGTTATTATTGTTGACTTTGTATTAGTTACTGTTACAGGAAAGCAACACACAGCTGTGATTAACAGCCAGAATTCAAATCATAATTTGCTGCAATTGTGTCTTTGTTGCAGATGCCTTCCAAAGAAAATATTGCAACGTCGATGAAACAAACATGGAATTCAGGTATGTAAAATGCCCAGAGTAGACACACTCCAAACTGTCCTTGAATATGTCATGTTTGCTAATGTTTTTTATAGTCTGGGGTACACCGTGTCAGTTATGAGGCAAAGGAAACACTGTGTTTGACTACAATTGTTCCAAATCCATTGACCTCAGGAAAGTAGCTTACTGCTTTTTTTTTTTTGAAAAATGTTTTTCTTTTTATTATGGCCAAATAAAAGGCATTATCACAACTGCTTGAATTAAAGCCACTGTCAGCAATTTCCTGCCACTGATTTCATATATACCCATTTGCTTCAACACAATTGACCTTTTATCACACTGTTCTTAACTGGCAAGTCTCTCTTTTTCATCTGTGAGCACATTGAAAGAGAGAGAGATCGAGAGGGGGAGGCCTAGAGCAATAATAAATATAGAGATGCATCTCTCCTGCGAAGGATATGGTATCTCTCCTGTAAGGGAATGATCAATTTTTAGTGACACATTGGTCACTCTCCTTCAGGGACATGACCATTTTTGTATTACACGTGTTTGGTATATGTGGCAATGAATATGGGATGGATATTTGAAAGTTGTGAGAATCAAGGTCAATCTGGGATCCATCAGAAGAAAAATACATTGTTTGTCCACAAGGTATGTCAGGATACATGAAAGTATTTCATTGAATACTGTCATTGCTTTGGAAACTCAGCATCTTGTATTTCAGGTGAGTCAAAGGTTGGATGGAGGTATAAGTGGTATAAAACTTTTTTTTATAATATAACCAATGTAAAAACAATGATATTCACAAAAAAATCACTAAATTACCGATCCCCGTGTTTCCTCCGCTCTGGCCGATCCGATGGTCCGCTATTTTTAATATCGGCCATCCGAACAATTTTCCCCCATATATTAAAAGCGGCAACTGGCATATTTTCAAACAATATGAAATTTCTTCATTTGCTCTCAAATGATAGTCTAGGCCATTGGAATAATAGAGATACATTTTTACACATAAAAATAACATACTCAAAAACAGATACGGGCAAAACAAACTAACAGGGGTCAAAGACATCCAGGTAATTTTGTAGGCTACTTTTAAGTTTTCCATACTTTAATCACAAGTTATATTACATCATAACTCATACTCATATGTACTCTACGTACTCGTAGATTTGCATTCGACAGCAAAATTACCTCTAAAACTAGAGTTAACCGATCCAGGGTTTCCTCTTCCAATCCGATGGCCGATACTTTTTTTTGTCGTATCGCCGATCCACCGATCCGATCCGATGGTTTTGCCTATATGTTAAAATCGACCAACCTAGTGATACTAGTAGGAGTTTGCAACGGGTGGTTCAACTGTTAAACATAGGGCCTATAGGAATTGTCGACAATGATTATAATTAATAAAGCTGTTCGGTCCACATTGCTACAAGTTCCGATGAGGTATTTTTGGAAGAATAAGTTATCTTTTACTTACCATAATGGTGCGTAAAATTGATAAGTATCCACCAATCAATAGCGGCATTGTAAATTCCCGCAAAACTCCTCCTGTCCTGATTTCATCAGAAGATCAAACCATCATGCGCGTTTTAAATGAAGATGTCATTATTATTGGATTGAATTTCAAACTGTTTGCGTTCAAGTTAAATAAATCCAACTTTTTGTTACAATTTATACTGTAATCGACCGGCCTTCACTTTCCGCCATCCCCAGTCAGGCCGTCTACATATGCTAATTATGCTTTGAACAAGTGACAGATGCGAAGACATGTGGCGTGTACGGCTCTATAGTCTATAGTTTACATTGCGGTAATGACCGAAAATTATTTATGCACTTTGTTTCGCAGAACAATTTACAAAACAATTGTATTCCCATTCGTCATCATTTGTATATTTTTTCTACTTGACTTTCCCCATCATTTCTTTTTTTTTAACATCTTTTTGTCAGTGGTAGTAAAACCCCCCCTACCAAGCATGCCGCAATCAATCTCAATGACGTAATGGAATCCCCGGGAAACCACGTGTCAGGACAGCTGCAAGATCATAGTGATTGCATGAGCTGACCTGTAACCTATCGCTCCTCGCAAAGGGCTGAGAATTCATTGACCTGATCCCCTATTCTTTTATGTATTCCATAATAATCAATGAGAGCAATGGATTGATGAGTCGCAAGCGCAACATCGCCTTTGTAGACTGGTTAGCATCCCCGGGGCATTATCTATGTTCTATGCAAATTGATATTCATTCTTAACCACACGCTCGCTCATGTTTGGCTCGTGTATCAAAAACTACGGCTGTTCGAAAGTAAGCTTGCATTACCAGCCTAATGACGTAGCAATACTAGCATTGTGGGAAAATGTGTTTTGGTGCTCAGTCAATTCCCACAGAGCTCAACTACCGATCCAGAAATGTTTAATGTTCTGAATCTCATTGCCACCTGTTGAGGGATGTTCCTCGTGTATTTAATCACAATTTCTGACCTCTCTGATGCAGAAAAAAAAAAATCCATAAAAAACTATGATTTTTAGATTAGTTTCATCATTCCTATATCTATGGCTTGTTATTGTGTTAACGTTAGTCTCTCAGACTCTCCCGCAGTAATCATGAATTTAGATATTTTTGCAGTCCTGTTTCACAAACTACACTGTGGGAAAATACTTCCGTACCGCCGGTATAATCAAAACAACTTTCTGCTGATCCCTATTCTTTTTCAAGGCACTTACCATCAATGAGGAGAATGGAATTAGATGAGTAGCACCACGTGATTTTGGTAAAGCTATATATTAAATAATGTTTGTTCATATGCAAATTAGTAATGAGAATTCATTGCAGTCCGACCTGTTTTGGACAAAAAACAATTAAAATTTAGTCTCTTCTATGTATTTATTATGACACGTTGATGCTGTACAAAAATAGAGCCACTGCAAGTGAAAACGAACCTAAAAATACGTAACGAAAGAGTTAGAAACGGGAATATTTCTGCGTATTTCCTGGACTTCTGCTCAATGATTTTTTAATATGTTCCTTGAAAAAGGGCCCCCCCTTTTGAGTTAAGCACAAAAGATACAAAAATATAAAGCAGTAATGTTCTCAGTTCACTTATATAACGACGATTTTCTTCCGTGGGAGGCAGCTAGTCATGCCTGTCCTGCGTTGTAACTTAGACAGGACCAGGTAACAGTTGCAGTATAGCTTGATTTGGAACCGCCTGAAGTTGAGATTGTGATAGTACGTTAAATACCTAAGTTGCTGTCATTAGCCTACGTTTTCTCATGTAGGCTAAGAATTATGATAGCTAAATACATGTAATTAAAATCATTTTTGAGCTTGTGTTTTCCAACTTAAAATCTGGTAAAATACCCATTACACTTTGTCCCTTTCTTTCCTTCAATATAATCGGTTGTGGATCGGCAGGCCCTGACATATTTTTCCAATCCGATTTTTTGCCGATTTTCGCAAATCGGCCGCCGTCCGATGTCCGATACAATATCGGTAATCTCTACTTAGAAAACATTATTTTTTAAACTTATTGAGGGTGTTTCTCTTCAAAATTTTACCCCTCCAACTCGTCTTCGCGTCGGACACATTTTTTATGCCGACCCCTCTAAAATTGAGATTGCTCTACCGGGAGAACGAACGTCGTATGAATCTCAGATTGTCGGATTTTCATATTTCATTCATCAATTCCAACTACCTCACAAATTTGAAGGATCGTGTGGGCAAGTGTGTTTGAGTGACATGGAATTGCTTCCCCTTGAAACAATTCAGGCATTCACAACCAACAAATGTTTAGGAGTTCAAATCTGTCACATTGCATCATGAAGTTTGGTTGACATCTCTACTACAATCTGCCTTTTAAGTAAATCAGTGTAATAATGTTATAGACTCTTGTCAAGGTTTTAACCATGTGCCATGCTTCTTACGGTGTACAGAGAGTATTGTTGGACTGGCAGCCTGGCCCTGAACAAAATGAGCCAATGGACAAGTAGTGCAACAACTTACCTGAGAGACTCTGTGAACAGCAAGCAATAAATATCCTTTCCCTTGGATTGTTTTTGTCATAGTTTTATGTCTGTATAGACATCCGACTTCAAAAAGCAATATATGAAGAGGGTTTAGTGCCCCAAGGTGCATTGGGCCAGTTTGAGAAATTGTCAATAGTCATTTTGTTGCAATAAACATAAGTATTCACACTCTTGCCAGAGATAATTGTGGTGATACTCAATTTAAGAGCATTTTGTCATTTAACGATTACACAAGGTTTCCCAACCTGGGGGTCGTGACCCTTTTGGGGTCTCCAACCCTTATGAAGAGGGTCCCGGGAGACGGGTCGCGAAGTTAATTTAAATGACAATGAAAGTACTTTGCCTAAAAAAAAAAAAAAAAAAAAAAAAAAAAAAAAAAAAAAAAAAAAAATTTGCCCAAAGGCCCCAGGAACAGAATTGGCAAATAAATATAATTTAAGTGACAGAGGAGAGTTTTTTTTTAGATAAAGGAATTTTCCTCTCAAATTTCACTGCAATCGGTTGTAGACACTAACCGAGAACCCTTCGAAGGTTTTATTGGACACCAGTGCAAAAGAAAACCGCTAAACCTTGTTTTGAACTTACCTCCTATTCTAATCGTTCCCATAGAAACCATCTTTACTTTCTGTCCGTGCACGACAGAAACTACTAAATCATCCAGCTTATTACAGAAAGACTGCGTATCCGGCTTATTCACTTCAGGTTATCTAATTATTGGTAAGCATTCCAAATATGTAAATATAGGTTTTCGACAAAAATTGGGGGCGCTTCTTTCTGGACATCTCAGGTCCTTAACTATGTCCAAGGCAAACCAAACTGATTTTGGGCAGTGTTTGAATTATCAATTGAATTTGTATTTGATTAGTAAAAATTCCGCGTGTTTCGCTCGCAAATCATTATAAATTTTGAACTTACAGACTGTTTCAAGACCAAAATGAACACGATTGTAATGAATTAGTGTATTTTTGCACACTTCGTGCGCACATGTGTTAAGGATGGAGAGAGCACCATGTCCTTAGAATCCACAACCAAAATTTTTGAAAATTGAACTCAACTGTAATAAATTAGTCAGTGCAAGCAAGCCAAACTGATTTTTTTTTTTTTTTTTTAATTAATTATTGATTTGTATTTGATTAAAATTTCGCGCGTTTCGCGCGCAAATCTTATAAATTGTACTTACAGGACGTTCAAAATCCAAAAATGAAAACGATTGTAATTAATTATTGGTATTTTTGCACCCTTCGTGCACACGTTTTAGAATGAGAGCACCATGTCCTTAGAATGCACAAACCAAAATTTTAAAGGATTGCCCTTGCTCCCTGTCATCAGTAGATTCAGAGCCTCTGGTAGATATAGGCGACCTAAGCTTGTTGCAAGCCCCTTCTCCTGGCTTGCCACTGACGTACCCCCTCCCCACAACACCTTCAATTTTTCCTTGACTTAATAATCTTTTTGAGAACATATTATTTTGAGTAATGGGGGGTCACCGTAAGCTAAGTGTCAAGAATGGGTCTTGGGACAAAAAGGTTGGGAAACCACCTGGAGGGCAGGTCCTGATCTTCTATGATGCAAAATTTATTGTCCAAAATTGCCGACAGCCCTTTGTTGCAATAAACCCTCGATATATAGTCAATTGGGAACTTTATTATATTATGGGTATTTCATGATGAGAATGAGTTTGTTGCATGAATACAGCTGAATAAAGATTAAGACGCCAGAGACAATCCAAACGACCTCAAAGGTATCATAATAAAACTTCAAGATATGTAGCACTCTGGTTGGTCCAACGATACAGTTGATCAGTACTAGACTGAACTCTATGCAGCATCGAGTGGAATTCTTGTGATCTGCATGCGTCTTTAAACACGCCCCTGCACTCGCGGGTCTTGTAGAACAATTCATTCTGCCCATCGTGTTTTCATTGCCACCCAACCTAAAGAGTTAAAAGCGGAATGTCTGCAAATCTTAATGCATTTGTAGATAGCTGCCATCTTGCACATCCATACAGGCCAGATATGGTACAGTATTAGTTTGTTTTGACGAAGGGTATAATCTGTCAGTAACCTTTGATCCATTCAATAATAACAAAGCGTGTGATGGTGTTATAATGTGCACAAACTCTTTCACAGCCATGACTTTAATAATCCAATGATCATCCAATTATGAGATAAAATTTGAAGTTTATGGAACAGGGTTTATCTGGCCCGCGCACAATACCTGTATATCTCTCGGGAGATAAGCCATATTTTTGATTGGGTACTTGGAACCTTGAAGGCAATCTAGGTCATGATCAAATTAGCGGAGCGGCGAGCCTGAAAAGTACTCTAGTTTTCGAGTTACCCCTCCCCACCGTACAACACAAACAAAACCACCTTTATTTGAAGGTATATACATAAATATATAAAGAGTTAAGAAAAATGATGGTTTGTGGTGTGTGGTTGAAATTATTTGGTGGCAGGGATGATTTCTATGCCGGAAAAATGAAATTTGGGCTGCAATTAAGAGAAATTATTATTTTTTTATTTTTTTAAGGTAAAAATATTACAATCTTAGTTTTATGGTATCCTTGTTTATTATTAGGTTTTATAAATTGCATAACGGGTTTTCAGGTAATTACTCGTTGTGGTTGACATGTGATAAAAGGATGCCTTTTTTAGGAAAAAAGGTGATTTTTGGGCTAAAATTCTAGACCCTTTAATATTGTATAAAACAAATCTATAAATTAAAGTCAGAGATGATAAGTATGCTGATGTTAAAATTTGTTTTGTACGAAATTAATAAAATCTTGATATTTTAAGTTTTTAGCTCAAAAAACGTGTGATTTTTGTTTGGACCCAAAAAACCACCCCTGCCACCAAAGTTTTGACCACAACCGTAATTTTAAAATATTATACAATAGCTTGCCATAGAAGTGTGCGTTTTGTTTTGTTACAGGGGAGGGGGTGGCGACAATTGTTGCAGTCCAACACCGACTCATAAATCATGGAGAACTGTAGGAATTGGTGGTATGGGTACACATAAATATAAAAAAGCAACTATTTTGAATTGGTTATTAGAGGGCTATCTCATGTTGTGTCCTCTAATGAGCCAATCAGGACAAACTGTATTATTGGTGTTAGTGCCCAGATATTTAAAGGTGCTTGTTCCGATCGACTCTGGGACCACCCTGATTTAATTGGAAATAGTATAAATGTTGAGACAGCTGAAAGGCCATATTTTTCTCATTATCGTCTGAAATTGAAATTTCAGCTTCCCAAATCCACTTCTTTGCAAAGATATAAACAAAAAAACGGTCGGTTAGAGTATTAACCATATATAGCACAGTAGTGAATAGCGCCTTGCAATGTGCATTATCGCTTCTTTATCAATAAAACCGACAAATGTTTCCCACGATCCTTGATGGTACGTGTATGCAGGGGTGCCAGGCTCTAATATCAAGTAGCGAGAAACAAGATAAACTTAAATAGGAAAACCCACGCTTAAATTAATCTG
>JAMKCH010042815.1:0-13207 GCA_023653785.1 Ophioderma brevispina
CAATCCCCACTGTTCAAAATTCTTTTTGAAGGTTGAGTAGATCTATACGTTTTCAAGTAAGTTGTAAAAATAGTCATCTTCTAATAAATATGTAACCGGAAACAAAGAGTACGAATTCCTAAGCCAAATCAATGCTAGTTTTTGTTTTTGTCATCCATTGCGACAGAAGCTTGTATACACTTTTTTTTGGGTGAATCGAACCTCCAAAATTTTTTTACGTAAAATGGCTAATTAGACCAGTAGAGGTAAATACGTACGCAAAGCGACGAAATAACCGCACTCACCAATTAACATTTCCTTTATAGAGATTTTTAGTGATCTTTTTAAGAATTAATTGAACAAACAATGCACACACACACACACATTCATATATACATACTAAATAAATTAAATAAATAATATAAACATCGAAAAGAAGAAAAAAAACATAAAACTAAAAGCCGTAAAGTCGAAGAGTAAGGGGGGTATTTGCCACCCAAGGATATTTCATGGTACACATTTTTGAAAATATTTATGCCAGTATGTCTCTCTAACACTCTATATTTATGTAAAACTAAGCCAATTGCCATCATTTAGAAGACCTAAAACCCGCAGACCTCCTACCTTTTTTAGCGCAAAATTGGATTTTCGCCTATTTTCATGCACAAAGGAGTGCCAATTTTGCCGACTCATCGCGGACTGATGACGTCTTGTGACGCATACTAGGATGTTATGGTATTTATTTTGGTATAAATGGAAACCGGTGTGTTGCCGCAAAGGGACAAGACGGGTATTTTTCCATCATTTAATTGGGTCATATTTCTATTTATTGTTATGTTGTGAACACGCTGTTGTCGCATTCCCAAATGCTGTTGAATAATCATTTTTTTTCCAAACATTTATTGAAAATGTTTACCATTTTGACTTGGCGAATATGAACATGGTATTTCATTTGGGGTCCACTTTTATGGAACACTTATGATGTTTTAACGCGGCGCACAGTAAATGTCTTGGATAACGCAAACCTCTAGAAACGAACAAACGCGAATGTTATAGGCCTGATTATTTTTTTTTACTGTTTAGTACCCGTTTACATCGTAAGTCATCTATAAATAGATTATTTATTTCATTGATGATATTTTTATTTAAATCATGTCACAACACACCAGGATTGTGGTTATAGAGCTTTATGCCTATAGGCCTTCATAATTCATTGAGTCAGATTATCGTAAATCCTTTTATGGCTTTCCCAAATCCACCGCAATCCATTTAATTATGACTTGCTTTGGGGTTTGTCAAAGGAAATTATTTACATGATAAAATAAACAGATTTTGAGCCGAGTGAAAGTCTTTAGTCATTGCCTCGAGCCAAGTATTGCTGCGCCGACCGGCCATATTTTCTGCCTGGCGTGACCCGTTAAGAAATATAGCTTGAGCTGCCCCCGTCGTAATTGGAACATGTGGAAGGTAAATTAGGCCAATGATGACTTGACGTCTCTTTTTCCAGTTCTGATTAATTAAATCGTAAGGTAGATTGCATATTTTAAACAGTGAACGAATCTCTATTTAAAAGTTAATTTCATCTGCTTTTTAGAAGCCATAGAAATGCGTGACGATGTTGCGGACTTTTTGTTTTGTATGCCCATATGACAAGTACCAAAACCATTTAATGACCCATCATGTTGTTGATATTTATACCCTTTTTGAAATAACTGTATCGCTTAGTTTCTTTATGACCTGCGACCTCATGAAACCCAAACTCTTAAATATAGACTGTGCTTCGTATGTCGTATTCCATGGAAACGTTTTTCAAGTACATTTTCTGCAATCATATTTTCTTTTTCTCGTAGAACTGTTAGACCCTGCGTGTTTTGGTACAAGAGGGGGGAAATTCAACGGGCTGGGAATGATGATGCAGTGATAGCCGACAAATCTCTGTAGTCCTTGATTGACAAGGACCGATTTGATGGTTAGGGACTTCCCATACGGTTGCAAATGAGCATTAATTGAACTCATAATAAATCGAAGTAGCACAGAAGATATAAAATAATAGTAGGTCCGACCTCCTATACATCTTGGACAGGATATAGGACAGCATGACAAGAAAACGGGTGAAGTGGTTAAAAACGCTGAAGCGAAACTCAAATCAATTGGTCAAATCATTTATTTCATGTAGATAGCTTATATTTTTCTGGATATATCATAAATACCAGAAGCACGTAGACATTCGCACTTTAACTAAGTATCATAAGATGTAATTCGACCGGCGCGAATTACAATCTATTTTTAAAAGCTTTGGGACAGCACGATCGATAATTGCCACTCAACGGTCCTCAACTCTACAATTACCGGAATCAGGATGGTAATAAACTACGATTTCGCGTGATTGTTTAGTGTGATTATTGACATGATTTTACGAGATTGGCTTGTTATTTAAAAATGCCTTTACCGTAATATGGCGATGTAGCTCATCGTCTGCAGCTCATTAAAGGAAATCCTAATAACGCTGAAAATACACTGAAACATCGCTGAACAACAATTTCAGCGTTACTCTTTCTTTTGCTTTGGCGATTTTCAGCGTTACCCTCTGACATTTTCAGTGATTTTTTCAGTGTTTTATTTCATAGTTAATAAACGGTGAAGTAGGAATAATTCACATACTGCAATTGTTTTTTATCATGTTTAAGGACATGTATTCGTCTTAAAGGAAAATGTTGGATAAGGACCAAGCTGGCGCACCTCCGGGAAGTACCTAATTTTTCCGAAATCATTTCTAAAATATAATTATAAACATCAGTTTTTCTGTGTCTGTTCTCACATCTAGTAGTTACAACATAAAAAAAAAAAAAAAAAAAAAAAATCCTGAAATGATTAAAATGCTTTCTATTTTTTTTTGTCACTGATATCAGTGACAACGGATTTACACATGATTCATTGACCCCATAATGGTGTTATGGATAAGTAAATCCGCACGGTGAGTAGAGGACAAAGCAATTCAGATTCCCTTTTTTTATTCCTGGAACTGCCGAGCGATTGTTATTTCCATGCAGTAGAAAAATATTTCATTCATGCAGGTCTTATCACTGATTTCAGAGATAAAATTGAAATGCACAAATTTAAAAATCACTGATATTCAGAGAAAAATGAAATGACATTTAATTCAATTTTCAAGAAAGTTTGCATATACTAACGTGAGAACAAACGTAGAACTAATTTTTTTATAATTTTGTAGAAAATTTTATTTTCGAAAAAACATGTACTTCCGCAGGGTGCGCCACCTCTGTAAATGCTACGAACTGTCCACGATTTAATGTGGACATGGAGAGGACGGAACCGCAGTAGTCTTTCACCTTATGAGTCGGAATGAGCCAGGAGCTGAGACTTTTGCTTTAACTTTAAGACTGATTATTAACACTTTATCTGTTGGGTAGAACTTCAGACACACCTCAAACCCTATACAGTAGCAAGAGCAACTCGTATTACATCTACTTCGGTGTCCGGGCGACTTGTGGAAAAGTAAAAAGTACATGAAAAGTGTGAATACCTTCAAACTCGCCTTGACTAACTACTTATTCCGGGGAGGAGGTGTTTTGGTCGGGTAGCCATTCCTCGTGTTCCAAAGAAAGGACTAGCTGCCAAATGTGGGACTACCGCTAGGGGTATCAAATTCAAAATTTCACAATAATCAAGTTTTAGTCCCGCAGGGGTATCAAATTCAGTTGAGATTGTTATTTGTTCAGCTGATACAAATGTTTTACAACCAATGTGAAGGCCTAGTAATGTTGAGAAAAAATTCCCAATTTTTTATGGTAAAAATTGAAAATTTGCGAAGGGCTTCCCGCCGCTAAAACCCGCTTGGGGAGCACTGTCGTGATAGCAAGATAAGGTTTTAGGATTAATCAGCCTTGGCAACTTACACAAGATACTTATATCCATTTAGGCCAACGCAGAGGCTGGAAAAGTTCCCCAGTTTGTAAGATTTTCCAAAAAAGTTGACCATGGGTCTCCCCCTCTCTGCACTGGCCAGCAACCGAATGCATCCAATGACATGCCACAATGACATGCATTGTATCTTAACCTAAGTACATAATTTACATAACACCTTTGTTGAGGGACTGATCAATGAAATGTACATTATGAAATAATGTAATTGTGACATTGGTCAAATCAAACACACATTACTACCATCATAGGGCCACATGTGGTCCAGTGGATCAGCGCCGCGTCCGACCCACCCAAAAAGGTTTGTGAGTTTCGACCCCCCCACTGAGGCCATGTGTTTTTCGCCCTTGAGTAAGCGCTTTAACCTCAATTACTCTTCTCTACCCAGTGTATAATGTGGTACCGTACCGTGTCGAAGCAGATATAGTCCGGTGGGAGCCATAGTCCGGGGTTCCAATAGACGATAACGGAATAAAGCGTGAATTTTTGCGGTAAGAGTCAACTGAATCGATTGCCCTAATTGTGCACCAGTGTTCCCCCAGGACTATGGAGTACGCCGGACATGGTTACTTCTACACCGTCATTATTCAATGTTGGGACGGTAACAAGACTCGCTGTAGAGGAGTTGCAGCAATCCCCCTACAGTAACATTGGCGTGCATGAATTTTTGTGAACCGATGGGGCACAGATTTGTGAATGTACCGACAACGTGGGGGGGTGAGCAAACAGAATTTTCGCCAACGACGCAAAGAACGAATAGGTCTAGTTTAGCATTTTCATAAAAGCCCTATCAATGCACCACGCGCATAAATACAAAAGGTTACAGCGTTTTAGTCGAATGTACCGACGAACCGTCATGTACCGCCAAACTCTCGGGGCCGAGGGGGGGGGGGCACGTGCCCCTGCCCCCCCCTCTGCTCCCACCACTGCCTAGCACATTATGTGGAGTCTGGCCCAATCGCTTCGAAGAGAGATGGGCACTCCGTTCCTGTGTACACAGTTCCGTCCCCTTCCCTTTAATTTACCTTTTACTACACCATCCTATTTGTCAACATCCTCGTGCAACCATGCTTCCAACGAAATGCAACCATCCATATGGTAATCCATTGAAAACACGTGTGTCTAGTGGAAAATGGAGGACTCATGCATATCGACACTGTTAAAATCGTGAATTCGAGCCCCACTGTGGCCAATGTGGCCAACGTGTTTGTGCCTTGGGCAAGATACTTAGTCCCAGTTGCTTCGTTGACCCAAGCGATAAAGGGTAGCCGTTTATGGGGGATTTACAATCTAAGTTCTGATAGAGTTGTGCGCCTAGCCAGCAGCCACCTAGATGAACCGAAATGATTGTGAAGATTTCCTGACGGCAGCGGTAATAATTGGCAATTGCGCCTTGAGCACCCCGTAGGGTGGATATGGTGCATCCGTTATAACTCGACATCTTTATTATCCAATGTCCAACCATCCTTGTGGCATCAATTTCCAACCATCCTTATGACACCAATTCCAACATCCTTTATGGCAATCCAATTCCAACCATCCGTATGCAATCCGATGTCCATCATCCTTACGGCATCCAATGTCCAATCACCTCCGTATTGCAATCCAGTGTCCACCTCCTTATGGCAATCCAATGTTGAACCATCCTTATGACATCCAGGTTCACCCCATTCTTATGGCATCCAATGTTCAACCATTCCTTAAATGGCATCCAATGGTTCAACCATCTTATGGCATCCATGTCCAACCATCCTTATGGCAATCCAATTTTTCACCATTCTTATGGCAATCCAATGTTTTTCATTACCATGGTTGGATTTGCATCTTCAATGTCCCATTAACTTACCTTAATGTTATAACAGTTAGTTTCCATTTGTAAACCCACCATCTTTTGGACAATATTGATTTCATGATTAGCTCTGTTAATTTTATTTCTTACTCATGAATTATAACTCCTGCCACGGGATTCACACTCCCGCCCATTCATTAGTGTGTCATGACATTGGTGATCACTGTATCTCTGTTTATTTTCTTGTTTTAGTTAAAATACCTCATGACCTTTCTGTGACCATGAACTTCAATTCCGTTCACGACATTGTCATGACATTGTGATCACAATAATTGTAATTATATCACTCGTGAAATTTCTATGATAGGCCTACGTTATCTCGCAATCCTCACTCTATTCGGATATAAGTGCTGTCTGACATCGATCACTGTATTATAATTCATTGTACCGGTGTCTAAAAAAAGAGATAACCCTCAAAGCGAAGCGCCCTCTATTTCACTAAGAAAAAAGTAAATTTATGGCCTATACAATATCAGCTTAAAAGTGCATTGGGTTCGGTTTCGACACCGAAAAAAACTTTCCAAGGACACAAATTGGCCGAGTTATGGCCGATTGAAACTTTTGTACCACTTTTTCATTTCATACATCCACGGAATGTTATGTTTTAGTTGTCTTAGACCATACACATTCCCAAGCACATTCTTTTGTATATGGTTTCTTTTATCTTTAACACAAAGTCATTGTTCTGGCTGTGTAAAATGTTAGTTTAGTTATTAAAAAATTCCAAGATTATTGAAAGGTATAGTTTTCATATTAAAATTCCAAATCTACCTCATTCTTCTGTACTCTACATGCTCTCCACTTAGCTGCCTCTAAGACGGGTGCAGGGTTGCGACAGTCTCTTTTTTCCATTTCAATAATCGACTTACGAACCATTTTTGGCCGCCGCGATCCCCAAGATTGACCAGATTCGAACCCCCTAGTTTCGATCGCCCTATGGGGCAACATATGCCAGGGAGTACCGGCAAACCTGCCAAACTTCGCAACAGAATAGCCACTACTTAGCAAAGCATCCGAACGGACCGAAATGGTTCACAATTGATTATGAAATGGAAAAGAGAGCCCAAGCCCATGCAGTACAGCAGCGCAGTAAGAAGAATGAGGAAAGTCTTGGAATTTCTAATTGAAAGCAACCTTTTCAAAAACAAAAACATCAACTGACTTTGCGCAAGAACAAGACCGGCAACATAAACAAAAGAATTGCTTTGAGAATGTGTTTTGTCTAAAGACAACTAACACAGTAACAAGCTGTAATTGGTAAAAATTAAATCAATTCATCATCTGGACTCTAATTTTGAGATATGGTAACGTTCACGTCCCTTATCAGCTTCATCGTCAAAGCTACTGATGGTTTGGTGGCTTTTGAGCATTGACCTGTGACAAGCTAGTGACATCACAGGTCGAGGAAGTTTGTAGTCTCTTAGGAATCTTATTGATCACCGATGTGTAGGCCCCCGCCAAGTTAAAAAAAAAAAAAAAAAAAAAGATGCTGTATGTTATTGTTTACAATTACATACAATCAATGCAGAGCAAGCATGAAGCAGGGCGGTTACAACGCCAGAGACTTTGCGGAAAAGCGTGTGAAGATCGTACTCGCGTGGAGTTTTTAAAACTAGCTGATTGAAGAGCCACGCGCTCTCTTTAGCAGCTTAATTGATAATGCACATGCGCATAAACAAAATTGTGTTGCCTGTCAAGAAGTGGTCGCTGTTGACCGAATTGCTGAGATTAATGACCTTCACCGCCTGAGCCTACTGATGGTTTGGTGGCTTTTGAGCATTGACCTGTGACAAGCTAGTGACATCACAGGTCGAGGAAGTTTGTAGTCTCTTAGAATCTTATTGATACATGGTGTAGGTCCCCGCCAAGTTGTGACGAAGTCCACCTCCCTTATTTAGGGATGGGGACGTTCAGAGTTCACATAAATGGCTTCCTTGACCCCTCTCTCGTACCACCTCTGTTCCTGTCCAAAATAAAAACTCCTTGTTTGCAAAGGTGGTTTTGTTGGCGTTTAGAGGTGGTAGACTGCTGAATCACCACAACCAGAACTGGTCTGGCCGGGTCTGCGGTGTTGGTACATGCCGCTTGTCAGAGTTTGTTCTAAGTTTCATTGCCCGTCCGTGTCACTCATTGAATAGCCCGTAGACTTATGTTACTATGTTTGTCCTTGTAGGAACTTTATCCTTCGGATGAACACAGTTTCGGTCAGGGATTAGCTAAAATCCTGCGCAATTCTCTGACAGCCCTGAACATAGGGAATTGTGATGTGTGGCGGCGGTCGGTTGATCCCCCCCGACTTTTTTTCTCTTAGAAGGGGTCCTTTGAGACTGGCTGGCTATTTCTTGGACGCCTTGTGAAAGTCCATTTCTGTACACAAACACCAAGAGCTGACTTGAGGTGTTTGTGCTCCTTTTGTTGATATACGGGGCAAGAGATGATTAAGGCTCTGTGGAATAGCGTTCTAATGACCACCTAATTTGTGTACCAGAGGATGATGGATCAACAACAATACTGATCTGATGTGTGGCCTTTCGGTATACGGAAGTCTCCAAATGTCCATCACTCAGAACGGAATTGAACAGTCAAGAAATGCCCTTCCCATCATGATAGGTTCCTGAGTGAAATGATGTGTTTCATTACAATGTTGATATGTTCAAAGAAGGCGTTCAGTTGGTTCTTCCTTTAATTTTTACCCAGGTGTCGTCCACGTAGCGAAAACCAGGCGATGGTGGAACAACCAGTATAAGATGTTAGTACTTGGCGTTCAAAAATTCCATAAACAAGTTCACTACGATTGGGGATTTTACTGGTGAACCCATGAACAACCATGGCATGTTTGTATACTTGCCATTCTTAAACAAAGTATGTTGTGTTCAAACAGAGTTCCAACATTCACACACTTGCTTCGAATTGAGATCCGTGCATTTGCTTTTCCAGGTGTTATCCTTTTTAAACTTGATTTTATTTGTCTTGTTTGTTTGTTTGATAATATAGGTTTTAAATGAATATGCCTTATGAGTTATTTATGTGTATTTTTTAAAAAAAAAAAAATGCATGCGGCTCATTATGGCAGAATAATGGGCAGTAAACTGACAATAAGAATGCTGCATTTCAATAATGTGTAGTACCCGGGGGGGGGGGTGTAGAGGATAGGAACCATTCCCACCAAATCGACTGCGGACGATACCCCGGGTGTTAAGGTCAGACGGTGCTACCTTCACACTTGTTTCGCAAAATTGGCAGAAGGATGTGAAATAATTATATGGAAGACTTAACGAAAGTTTTTTAACGTTTTGAACACCGAATGAAAGTTTACATGGAGGAACTCCCCCCTTGGTAATGGCGAGGGGAGAGGTTAATGTGGATATGAAACCCTCCCCCCTCCCAACGTGATAAATTTGAGGTATTTGCTACCAATTGTTAACACTACAAAACCTGGATATTTTTTTCACGACGCACCGGACCGTAGATTTCAATCAAAGTACAAGGAACATACATTAAAAACATAAATTAAAATGAATAACATGGACCAATCCCTCATGAAGTATAGAAAGGAAAATTTCACCGATTGCCTTAAAATCGTGATAGACCTATTATCGAATTTTGATCACTGAAGTAGCAATCTTGGTCCCAGCGAATACGTTATTCGTTCAAATTATCTGTGTGATTTGAGATATTTGGGACAAGCTAAAGCTATCAATTACGTATTCGATTGTTTGTGAAAACCGTGTTATACAAATGGGTGTATTCGACTTCGGCTATTTTGGTTAGGAGATATAATTGCATTTCTTTTATTTTGGGTACAATTTAAAGAGAGTACATAAAATGCAACCAGAATCAACTATTAACTAAATTTAACCAAAAAACAGATTCGACAGTATGTCGTGACCACGACTATATGATTCATGCGCTGTAAATACAACCTAGATTAACGTGACTACAACCTTCTTAGCTTTCTTGCGAGGTGCATTGTTTATCCCAGAATCACTGTGGATTGAAGAAAGTGAGACTTTAAAAAAGTGAAGGTCACCCAGTCAAACTTACACATCGGCGGCCATTTTAGTAGTACCACAGTAGGGTCTTGTTCCCCAAGATAACTGTTGGTATGGCTATCATGATTATAATGCAAGCGGCCATGTAAAAGACACACCAATGATAAAAGCCTTGGCCAGATGAATCATAATGCATGACAAATCGTGCTAGCGAGATTAGGCAATTAATGGCCGTATCAAAAGCATTAAGAGTGTAATCCAATGCGGGCACTGTGAGCCGGTTTCGTTTCGTTTCGTCGATCGAATATATAAGCCATATGGATAGTCTGCTTTGCATGGGATAAAACTTTTGTCGTGATCGTGTTTTCCTCCAACACATATAAAATGGATTCCGATAAAGAATTATCACTCAAAGTAAAATTATTCTTGAGTCTGACACAAGTGATGTACATCCGGTTCACAAGAAAAACGGTTTCCAATTATCCCATCCTATTCCGTATTGGTCACCGATTGTCTGAAAACAGATCACCAATTAATACCTTGTGTCACTCTCTCATTGACATGAACTGAATTGCCATATAGATTAAAATACAGCCAAAGCCAACCGTGTAATCGGGTTTCTTCGTAGAAATTTGACTCTAACGCCCCACTTCAGTGTGAAAAAACCAGGGCCGACAAGAGCCTGATTCGCCCTCATTTGGAATACTGCAGCTCTGTATGGGCTCCCCACACCAAGAAATACCTTGATAAGATCGAGGCTGTCCAACGCAGGGCTGCACGTGCCATTACTCAAGACTACAGTAGAACTAGCTCCGTCACAACAATGTTAAAGAACATGCAACTACCACGTCTTCGCGCAGAAGATAGTACAACAAAATTATATATCTTCATGTCGATTTAGTCATTCAAGTTTCCTCAGCTTACAAGGCAAACCTTCATCATCACGTACACGCATGATAACGAGAAGTTGTAAACCAAACCAGCTGGTTATACCACAGTCTAGCTCTCAATCTCATCTTCACTCCTTTTTCCCCAAAACGGCGATGAGAATGGAATGGACCTCCCTTGAAATAACCAACATAAACTCTTCAAAGCTGCACTGCAAAGTCATCTGCAGTTGGAATGAGAAACCCCCACAGTTCTGTTTATGAGTGTTGCTAAGGGAGCTTTTCAGAGTATTATCCAGATCCAGATCCAGATCCATATGCCTTGCTTAAACGAGAAAGCTGATTAAACTGCTCAAAACGCTGATTTGAATCAATGTCCGCATGAACTTTTGAATAACTGTGGATTCGTAACTTTTCCATCCATTGAGAGTCTGAAAGCCGTTCAATTGTCGGTCACGCACAGTGGCCATTTGCAGGAATGCAGCAGTATTTAGTACTGCAGTGGTCATTGCTATATGCACATGCATGTGCGTGTCTTGTTGTCTGGGATTGTCTAAATTTGCTATACCCAATGGATATATGATGGATATACGTTATCTTGGAATACAAATTAAACACATCCTTGAAGCACTTGCGATGAGTTGATTTTCATGAAGAAATACAGACAACAAACAATAGACTAGTTCCAGAAACCAGATATCCGTTCACTGAGATTCATATACTTTTGGAATATAGAACACAAGCGCTACAGGAAGTTTGATTTTGGAATTATACTATTCCATCCGGAAAGGCCAAGAATTACGAACATGTCAAACTGCAGTCCTAAGGTGCGTGATTCTTCTTGTTTTAGGCCATCTTCAGGGCGGTAAGGCGAGCACAAAGGTTTTAAATCGCGTTTCATTACATTGCTATTTTGAATTGTTTTCGAGGTTTCATCGACAATTAAAAAAAAAAAATGGCCGAGAAAAGGAAAAGAAATACCAGAAACAAAAATACCGGGAAGCACAGAGCCTTTTTGACTTCAAACACAGGGTTTCGGGCCAAAAGAGGCTGAAGAAAACCTTTTGCCAATTATTTGTTAAAATATAAAAAACTTTTTATTTTTTTTATTTTTTGCTTTTTTTAAGTTTTTTATTTTTTTCAATATTTTCTGAAGTCCCCTACATTTTATGACTTCCTTTGCTTCCTAGGTTTGTGAAGCGCCCTATATAGGACGCCAGTGGTAAAAATTAAAGTAGTCAACTTTCTACATTTGAGTCCATATAACTGTATAACTAAGAATCGTTTGACTAAAACTAGTCTAAACGATGTTTTATAGGAGTACATTTTAGAAGACTGAGAATTTATATTTACAGTGCATTTGCTGTTGTTTGATTGTTTAAATTGTGTCAAGATGAATTGTAAGTCCGTGGCGGCATGTTCGGCGAATGCAAGTTTTTAAGGTTGACTATGATGGAATCTATCCGGATCTATTCTCCAAATCACTTACATTCAGCTCAATAGTAGAGTATGTTGTACTCGGTAAAAAAGGTGCTTGGTCACAGGAACAAAGATCACAAAGTGTGAAGAGGAACAAAAAGATTGGTGCAAGTAAAAAGAAGGTCCCAATTGTGGCTAGTTAGCGGAGTGTGAGTGGCTTCAGGCGACTCCGGAAATTCTCCAGTGACTGAGCGAACCCAGTAAAGCCGGTAGGGTGTTCCAGATGCAGATTGACGTCACACTTGAAAAAAACAATCGTGCTCGAGAGGAATTATACAGTGGTGGTTGTAGCAGTGGGTGGTGGCCCCTAATTGGTCTGATATATACACCACATGATGAAAGGTTTGTAAGGTGAATTGATGTCCAGAATTAAAACTGTAAGTTTGCTTGACCATATCGCTGCGGTTGGGGAATATGACGCCATGGTTTTACAATAATGAAATTCATTTGCGAACAATTCCTTTCGTTTTTGTTTATTTATATTATACTCTTTGTTATTGATTTGTAATTATTAATGTTATATTTTTATTCATAGTGGTTTATTTGTTTTTAGTTATGTAATTGTATATGTGTTCATTCTATTTATTACTAGTTTTTATTTTACCTATTTAGTCATCTTTAATTTTGTTTGTTTCAAATTTTTATTGTACGATTTACTTTATTAATATGTTAGTGTTGATTTTATTACTAGATGTATTTAAGACTAGTGTACACGATTTTGATTTGGTTTAATTTTAAATGATTTGTGATTATTTTCTCATCTGTTTATTATGATTTTTCGTTTTTTTCTTTATTTTGGGTTTTTAATTTGTACTGATCTTTTTCTTACTTTCATTCATTTGGTATTTTATTCATTTTTAGTTGTGTAATTTCTTTTGTTATGCTTAGGCCTATGTATGACTTTGTTGATGGTCATATGCGAAAAAAACATCTCTGTTACATCCAAACAATAACAATTTCTTAATTAATACAATTTAAAACAAGAAATACCCCAACGGGTCCCAATCAATCGACAGAGCCATTGAGGTAAGCCAACATTCAGCGCCAATTATTTCTACGAATCACCTTTTCGGAAACGA
>JAMKCH010042816.1:0-20381 GCA_023653785.1 Ophioderma brevispina
ATCTTAATTAAGAATTAACCTGCATAATTATTGTTGGTCATAAACAATTAGGGGCCGGAATGTGATGCAAGTTAGGTTTGCCTTCCTCCGCCTCCTGGCATGCACTTAGTAATGCTTTAATTAGGCTCTGGCGCCATAGTTTACTGGTTAGGGCTGGGGGTTGGTAGCCATTGCTTCAGATACGGACCGAGAGAGAGGTGATGAAGATGTGCATGACAGATGGTTGAGAAGGCTGTGGTTTTTTACGTTGTTGATACCGCTACCTTATTTACGATTTACTACCTGATGAATGCAGAAATATACTACATGAGAAGATGCAAGGTCAACGTGTACAGGTGTGAGTTTGTATTATAATAATGGGGGTAGTAACAAACCCAAATCCGGAATTTCTTTTTTTTTTTTTTTTTTTTTTTTTCTGTTACAACTTGCCTGGGGCATTGAAGATGAAAGAAACTTGCCCGGGGTCATCGGAAAATGCACAAACAATTGGATATTCTGCCTCAAAACAGGAAACAAATTCAACACAGTGGCCCAAGAGGCACTGGGATATGAAAATCGGCTCATAATGTCAAGTTACCATCAGAATCAGCTAAAAATTTTTTAGTTTTCTGGTTCAGTTTAACTGAAACATAAACAAAAAAAAAAGAATGGCTCTAAGATCACGAAATGCATCCATACACATTTTAATTTTTATATATATGATTTGTATTAATATTTCAGGTACCTTACAACTTACAGGTTGTAAAAAAGAACACGAAAAAAATTTGTTCATGAAAAAAATTACAGCATTCCCAGAATGCATGTGATTGTGTTGCCATCATTAGTGTGCAAAAGGGGATATAAATATGAAAAATTTGACCTCTGATTGACCTTTGACTCTGGATGACATAACTTTGGTTCTTTGAACAATTGTACCTGCATGTATCCAAGATTATTTTTTTCAGCTGAGTTGGACAAACCTTAAAGGACCCTAAGTGACCTCTGACATCCGCATCTGTGAACCCGCATAAGACCCCTTACCTCAATGTATAAACAGACCAAGTATTAATTTGATCCATCACTGCAATAAACAGCTAGACCAAAATTGTAACCAAAGTGTAACACATGCACAAGAATATGACCTAAAGTGAAACCCCTGAATGACATTTGACCCCTCACTATACCCAAATAAGATACATTGTCTCAATGTAGAAGATACCAAGTATGAACTTGAACCATCACTGCACTAAAAAGCTAGACAACTTTTAAACAAAAGTGTATACCAAAAGTTAGACACACACAGACTGAAAGACACATGTTCTCAAGTCAGTTGCTGTTGAAATGGTTCCTCAGGGACTGTGTCACATGACGAACCATTTCAAGGGCACGACCAAAGATTTTTTTTTTTTTTTTTGGGGCATAATAGTATGCTTGGATGGGAATTTCGGAGAAATAATAACCTTTATAGCATGCACTACACCCTACAGGACACTCACGGGTTTTTTGTGGATTGCCAATTATTATTATATTGCCATCAGGAAATTATCACACTCATTATTGGCGTCAGGTGCAGCTGCTAGATGCACAATCCAGTTTACAGGCCTCTTATTAAAATATATTGAATGTGTACAATGTGCCAATGTTTCCAATATTTGGAAATATTAAAAATTATATGGTATATCCCGATTAGAGGGTGTGTAAACGAGATATAGCCCAATAGCGAAAAAAAAACCCCGAAGGCACAGAATACATGCACATACTACCAAGTTATCTGTAAGTATCATCTAGACAGCACAAAAAAGAATTGAAGCTCAATTACATGCACATAAAGCTGAGACTAATATACCTATATATAGAAGCAAAACGTATGATTCATTGTTAACAGTTTTGTTTTTTAAGCTAGGTTTTCTGCAATTAAGCATTTTCCCATATGTTCAAGTGACATTTGTCCAAAGTGCTTAAAACACATCAAATTCATCATTGGTAGTGAACCAGGGAGGAAAGGTGAGAATAGAAGGATTGAGGAGCCCTTCAAGTTTTAAGCTCCTTAACAGCGATAGGTGCGATTCACAGCTCTTAACAATCGATAGGGATATTCACAGTCTATTCACGATGCTTTTGTTTGGCCCACTTGAAAGCCACCTGTGTCTCCCCCTTTTTGCAGAAGTGTGAGTTTGCCGATGCACATTCCACTGAATCGCTTTGATCGCCACACGAGAAAAATTTTCAGCAAACGAGAAAGTCCTTCATCACCTTGGTGAGAAAGAAGGTAAAGAACTCACTTTGGTAACACGGTTTACCAGAGTGATTTTAAGCGTTTTGTTCAACTTTAGAAGTCTTCTGCGGATGAGGAAGCAGCTAAATATGTGGTAAACGTTGGAGCCAGCTCACTGTTGCTTGGTTGGGTTTGAGAAATCTATGTCCACGGGTGGACGAAAGGTGGGCATCAATTGAGAATGTGATCCGCAGTCTGTGCTGGAGCAAACCAATTGGCAGACTGGTGATGGCCGCAGCCCCCATCGGGGCATTCCTGTTGAAGCGACCGACTCTTGTGCGAGTCCGGTTTAAGGTGACCCGTTCCTTGCGTGGGAGATTGTGCGATGTGGTAGTTCGTCTTAGGTTATAGAGAGTGATCGGGTATTGGAGTATATAGCCAGGCAGTATTCAATGGTTCGTAAGATGTTGAAATGGGGAGCTGGAGAGTGTAGCAGCGTGTCGACAGAAAGGTCGGTGAGAGCACAGTCTCTGTCTGCCAAATTGGTGTGATTCTTTGAAGTGTTATGCAGCCAGCGTGCTTGTTGTACAGGCAGGGCCTTATTACGAGTTTCGTGCGGTGGTATCTCTCCGAAGTACTGCAGGTGCAATGCTGGAAAGCACTGGTAGAAATTCAGATGGGGTGGGACGAAGGCTATGGGTGGGCAACCAGTAAATGGTTCTCAAGGTCTTGTTGAGTACGTGTCCAGCTTGATTGTGTGAGAGCTGTTGACACCATGCTGGGGCGGGCATATTCAGCAGGGCTGTAGGCCAGGGCCAAGGCCGTGGTGCGGAGAAGTCCTGGGCTGGAACCCCATGAGGATCCAGCAACAGCCAAGTCGGCCACAGGAGGTTATTCTCAAAGAATAAGCCTCTTTGGTGTTGAGGTGGAAGGCAATAGAGTAGTAGCGTGGTCTTGGCTTCGCTAAGCTTCAGTCTCC
The DNA here is from genome assembly GCA_023653785.1 of Ophioderma brevispina. Lineage (NCBI taxonomy): Eukaryota > Metazoa > Echinodermata > Ophiuroidea > Amphilepidida > Ophiodermatidae > Ophioderma > Ophioderma brevispina. The sequence continues at coordinate 3,174 of JAMKCH010042816.1, forward strand.
AGGTCTGGAGATATGCTGCAAGTAGGGCCATATCTGCAGTAAGTGTATTCTACTTCTGTCCAGCTTTTTTTTTTTTTTTTGCTGTACGAGTGGAGAACTCAATTCAGTTGGTAAGGGAACACGTTCAGTTTATTTAAAGTGACAATCGGACCATTTTCAGATGTTATGAAAGTTTAAAGTAGATTAACGATATGGTGTTAAGATTATTTTAAACGGACTTTGAGAGGTTCATTTTGAGGCATTTTGTCTAAAGTCAAATATTTAATATTTCTGTAAGCCTGTACTAAACACAAAAAGTATGTTGTTTATCATAAAAACTGTGCTGCGTGCGTTTCGAATACATGCTTTTAGCGTACCATCGTGTACTTTTACAGGATTCTGACATAAAAACTGGATGATCGGGCCAAGATTTTCGGGTCACACACAGCAGGAAGGACGTGATTCATGGATATGTTCATCCAAGCAAAACACTCTTGAATAGACGATGCGCCATCAATGTTTATAACTACAACTTAGCAGTGGCCATCCGGAGGGTTCGAGGCGCGAAGGATTCAGATACAGCTTGCAGCACTATTCAATAGGCTATTTATACTTTTGGCACGATTTTAAGTTTAAAAGCACAAGACTTTACCCGTGCCTCAAGCATACCGCAGGGCACTGACGTTATGTCTTGCCCGTGCAAAGCAACAGGGATTACCCGATCTATCGATTTGGTCGGGGTTTTTATGAATGGGCGGCAAATCACGTTTTTTATTAGAAGTGGTAGGTGAGCTCTTTCCTTTTTCTCACCATTCCCTGGCTGCAACTAAAAAGCTATGTTTTAAAATGTAGAATATCAACAGACAGGAAAAAATATATCGCCATAACATAAGCTCTGCCGATTACCTCTGCTATAGTCCATTTTTCTACCTCTGTGCAGTGATGAGCGCCCCGTGGGGGGGGGGGGGGGGGGGGGAGAAGATATCCATGTATTGATCAGAATTCAATCTTTCTTAAAAAACTTTTTCATACACATGGATGTTTTATCTTGACATACAGGCACTCAAAATTTGCAGTCCAAACGCCAGGGATACGTTTTTTTTAAAACTGGTAGACCATGGGCTCCTTCCGATGGCCCAACTTTCGCTGACAAAGGAAATGTTTTCTGAGGGATGTGATTTGGCAAGTGTTTTGATTTTAACCACAGCATGCCATCGTCACTACAGTATGATCATTAATTTATTGGACAGGATTGAACACAAGCGTGCATGGACTGCATGAGCCAAGAGAAACATCACACCTCATTTTGGGATGTGCAATTGGTTAAAATATTTACCCAACCTCCATTTTTTTTTGCCCTTTGGTGCCACACCTAATCAAATTTTATGCTGGCAACACTGCTACACACACAGTCAGTTAGGTCACCCTAGCACAATAAATGGTTGGACAGGGTGATCGGCATGAGCTTGCACAAATACAGTAATCCAAAGACCTATAGTCCACATTCCCTGAACAGGCCTGCAGTGCAAATCCACACCTAATCAAATTTTATGCTGGCAACACTGCTACACACAGTTAGTTAGGTCCCCCTAGCACAATAATTTACTTTTAAAATGGTTGGACAGGGTGATCGGCCTGAGCTTGAACAAATACAGTAATCCAAAGACCTATAGTCCACATTCCATGAACAGGACTGCAGTGCAAATCCATAAAAATCAGGCCCATGTTTAATATAACATATACAAATTCAATTCCATGATAATATAAGTTAAGTTGTACATTTTCCATGGTCTTCACTCTCTTAAGAGAGAGTAATACATACAGACTTTTTTGAAGTAGATGATTCAATTATTGAGTTGGGCACTTTAAAGGTGCAACGAGAGATTTTGAGGCCACCCAAATATTGTGTCATAATAGTAATTTCATATAGAATAGACACTCAATAGATTTCTTACCTTGTATTTGGCTACAGAAATGTCTTAAAAGAGGGAAAAAAGGTGATTTGATTTTCTTATATTTCAATATAAAACACAGGCTGAATTTCGTATTTGCTCCTATACAAAATTAGAAATTTCAAAATGTTTGTACCAAAGAACCATTTCTCAGCTTAATCCTTTCAGATGGGGTTATTTTTGATGGAAAGCTTTACATCAGGGCAAAAATCAGTACTTCTGATTTTTTTTAGGGACACCTGATATGTGAAATCTCTCATTGCACCTTTAAAATTAGTTGTAACAATTATAAATCATACAAGGATCTAACAGCTGTTAAAATGGGTATTGGAATACACTTGAATCAATCTCTGCTTTTGGTTGTATGGAAAATATCACCCTATAAAAGTGTCATGTTGTGAGCTGTAGTGGAATGTCTATTGAAATAAGATGTTTACTTAACACCTTTATCTACGAAGCCTTCGTCATCATCTTCTTCTTGAGCTTGTGCTTGTGCAGTTCCCAAAAATATGACATCATCTGTAAAAAAGAAATGTTGCCAAGTAGTAGAAAGTCATGATTTCTTTGATTCTAAAATGGCTATTATATATATATGTGCTGGCTATTATTTGCTATCAGGTATTCAGAACTGCAGAATTATTATACTGTCTGCCATCTAGGGAGAACTGTTCAACATGTCTGTGGGCCAATCTAAAGCACATCCTACAAATTTAATGTACACCTGTATTTAAAAGGATAAGCATGACAATGCGAGAGAATAAAAAATGTGGAAATTTAGTCCAGAATTACAGAACTATAGAATTGCCCTGATGTAACAGTTGCATATGCTTCTTTTAAAACAGTATTTTCTTACCTACTATGACATTTGCTATAGTTATTATTTTGTTGTTTTCATCTTCATACTTTCTATATGCCAAACTCCCAGAAACCATCACCCACCCTGGCTCTGTTAAGGAGAGAAAACAAAAATATTGGTGCATTTTATTACAAATTTGTATAAAATTCGCAACTAGCCATGCAGAAATCTATTTCTATTTAGTGAATCATTAAGTGAATCACCTGAATCACACTGCAGTACCAATAGTATACTGCAGTGGAATCCATGTATTCACTGCAGTACCAATAGTGTGCTGCAGTGAAATTCATCTTTAGTTTTCTTTGCAGTACCAGTAGTGTACTGCAGTAGAATCCATGTTTTTGATTCACGATCGCAGTACCAGTAGTGTACTGCAGTAGAATCCATGTTTTGTTTTCAATGTAGTATTAGTAGTATGCTACAATGGAATCAATGTCTTGATCACTGCAGTACCAGTAGTGTGCTGCAGTGAATTCCATGTTTTATTCACTGCAGTACCAATAGTGTGCTGCAGTGGAATCATTTTCTTTTGTTTTCACAGTAGTAACAGTAGTGTGCTGCAGTGGAATCCTTGTTTTGTTTTTGCTTTAGTACCAGTAGTGTGCTGCAGTGAAATCCTTGTTTTGTTTTTGCTTTAGTACCAGTAGTGTGCTGCAGTGGAATCCATGTATTCACTGCAGTACCAATAGTGTGCTGCAGTAGAATCCATGTTTTCATTCACTGTAGTAACAATAGTGTGCTGCAGTGGAATCCATGTTTGATTCATTGCAGTACTTATAGTGTGTCTGCAGTGGAATCCATCTTTTGATTTCACCTGAATTTAGAACATATTGTTCTGGAAAGACATATGTGCAGTACCTTTAGTCAAATCCATGTTTTTGTTTTTCACTGCAGTACACTGGTACCCATACCAGTGTACTGCAGTGAAAACCATCTTTTTTTCTTAGTCCTTACCTTAAGTTGTGCTGCATGGGAATCCCATGTTTTTTTGATTCATTTTATTTTTTTCATTATTTTTTGCCAACTATAAATAGGTCAACAACAAAAGCTATCCCATGAATTTAATTAAACAATTCTTTCGAAGTCCCTAAACTGTCTCAGAGCAAGTTTGGCCACTAAAAAATGAAAGTTAGTTCTCGCTCCCACGTGTAGAGGTGGAAAACATTTTGATTTTGCCTGACAAACAACTCATTTTACTTGACCGCATCACAATTGTCGCTGTTGTATTGCAAATCCCAACAAAAACAAATCAGCTGACAAACAAACTCCCTTGAACACCAGGCTCAAGTGACCTAAAATTTGGCCAGGATTCTAATTATGCTTACCCTTTTTTACATTATCAGTGAGTTACATCTCTCAGTCCAGGCTTGAATACAGTTATATTGTGCCAACTTGTTATCTGTCTCCAGCCAGCTTAAAAAAAGAGAGAACAAACAAATACTTTACCGTTATATTTCCTGACTTGTTTTGTTTATGGTTTGAACACAGCTGTTTGAAGGTCTCATTTATTATTACAAAACCAGAATAAAACAAAAAATATAATAAATTTGAAGTTGATTAGTTAAATAGATTTGAATTATTTATTCACTAACTACGTCCTGTGCAAATTTTAGAAATTTGCATTGCGGCAAATTGAATTGTTCTTCAAAATCTAGTTTAACACAACTTTCTATGGAGAATGGCTTATAAATGGCTCTATAACATACAAAGTATAACCTTTGTAGGCCTATAGTCCCGCAATGGATTTATGATTTTTGCACAGATAATAGCCTCTTGCATGTCCCTACTTATATCAGTTGTCAAAATTGTGTCCCACTGCTTAAATTGGTCTTAAAATAAAGAGACAATTTGCATGGGGTCAAACAGCTGGGTGAAGGATATCTTCAAGAAAAAAAAATAAACTCCAAAGCAAGCTAAGATGAAAATGTCCAGCATGAAAAAAGAGTAACTACGAATTCGCGGTTCTCGGCTTTCACACTCGCTATATTAAAAAAATATAAGCTGTGGGCTGCTCTATACCTTTTGAGGCTTGCATATGACCTTTGACACCCTAACAAAGAGGGAATCCCTTGGTGCACTTATGACACAAGTTTGGTTCCAATTGAACCTCAACTTTCAATTGAGGTCAATTTTACATTTTTAGCCCCTATTTTTCAACTTGACCTCAAATATGACCTTTGACCTTTGCACATGACTTTTGACCTCATCAACATAATGAATAAAAGTTTGGTTCCCATTGAACTTCAACTTTTCAATAGACCATGCATGATCCCCGAAAGGCATTCAGTTCGGTGGCCCATTTCCATTCCCACCCAGGGAAACTTTTACCAGAGGTCATTTTTACCAAAAAATTTGTTGTTCGTTCGCCGTCGCCGAACAGCTGCCTAAAATTACAATACAAAGTACCTTTTCACGTGAAGTTAATCTTACAAAATGTAAGAAGAATATCTATGGAACAAAAAACATCGAGGCATGGTGTTGAAATCACGAAAAAACTGTGATATTTTCGATCGTAACCGTCCCTTACTTGTCAACTGACGGGACGATACACAACTATAGTGCAAAGTCACAATAGGTTAAGTTTTTTGGATTTTTGCTAGGCTCCCATAATCGTATGTTTTTAGCTGATGAGGCTGTTTATTTACAGTTTACACGGATGATAATGGGCACCGAATGAGATGCATTTCGGGGATTGTGCAAATGCGTCTTATTTGAGCTCATTTAAAAAAACACATTTAAACAAATAACATTTTAATGGACACGCACTCACACACATACAGAGTGGTCCAAAAAAAGGTTTACACTTTTGTATTTGCAAAATTTCTAATGAGGGGTACGAATATGTAAATAGGTTTTGAGCATATTATTAACTACAATGTATTGTGGGAACTGGTTAAAACGGCGTTGTGAAAACAAAGCTGAAATGAAAGAATGGCCGCCACGATCTAGAGAAAAAGGTCAAAAACCACTTGTAACACGAGGACGTCTATGGCAATGTGTTGGCGGGTCACAAATTATATCCATGATTGATACCCACATTGAACAACGCAACCCAGTCATGGGACTTGGTATGTATTAACCCACAACGGGAAGAATTAAGGCATCTCAATTATTTCAGGTGTCTCTTATAAAATTTCCCACCATGCAAACATGGAAAAATGTACAAGCGAGTCTGATTCGTATTGGACAAGAAAACATGCAAGTCTTCCATTCAGAAGATTTAAAATTTCCCAAAATTTCTAATAATTATGTAAATGACATTTCAAGTCCAGTTCAGGTTGCGATATCTTTCATTCTTTTTCAAACGGTTAAACACTCTGCACAAACTCAAGGGTGGTCAAGAATTTTGTTGACGTGAGTAGGCATAAGTTCTGTGCAATGGTATTTGATTAATTGTAACCATCCAAGATTTGCCCCAAAGCTGTGTTGCACAGTGGGTTTGGACCATTTTTCTCTACACGGTCGCCATTTTGTTATTTGAGCTTTGTTTTCAACGCCGTTTTTCACAAGGTTTAACAAGATATTGTAGTTAATAAATATCTTCAAAAACTTGTGATATGTCCACCTACCTTTACAGAAATTTTGACAAACATAAAAGTGTAACTTTTTTTGGACACACGGAACATAGTAGGGTCATTTGGAGCAATTCGTGACCGTGGAGAGCAGAGCATCATTTCTTAGTGGATTTGTCTTCTCTGAAGGTTAATGAACAAATTTAGTGGGGTGCCCCTCGTGAAAGTGTGGGCGGAATCCAGGAGGGGGAAAATTCATAACACAGGGATCAAAATGAAAAAATGCTGGACGTTAAAAAGGAACCGAAGTGTTGTATTGTTACACGATTAAAAAAAGGTTAGTTTGTACTTATTAACAACTTGTGGTTTAGAGATATAACACAAAAATCGTCAAATGTCAAAGGTCATCACGAAAGGTTAAATCTTAAAATATTGCTCCGATTTCTTCAAAAATGGTCTCGAAATTGTTCATCTTTTCTCAGAGACTGACCAACAAAAACATTTTTACCATCAACATATTTTTCCAATTTGGAGATCATAGAGGTTCAATGCGGGTTGACCTTGTTTCAATTATCTGATAATCGAATACAAATGAGAGTGTCAACACTTTGTTTCAATCCATGTGGAAAATTTAACAATTTGAGACCACTTTTAAAGAAATCGGGGCAATATTGAAGATTTAACCTTTGGTGATGACCTTGACATTTGACGAATTTTGTCGTTATACCTCGGTACCATACCTTGTAGGTAGTACAAAACATATCTTTTTTAATCCTTGTAATAACAAGACGAACTCTTGGGTACCTTTTACTTTTAAAGCAATCCAAGCATTTTTCATTTTTGACCACCGTATATGAATTTTCCCCCTCCTGGATTCCGCCCACACTTTCTCGAGGGGCCCCCTGCTATTTGTTCATTATCCTTCATAGAAGACAAATCCACTGAGAAATGATGCTCTGCTCTCCACAGAATTGCCCAAATTGACCCCAACTATACACACGCACAATGGATTGCTAAGGGGTCCTCCAGCTATAAGCTGGCGGCCCACAAAAGACAATTTTTAACAAGCACAACTTGGAATTGTGCCAATTATGCAACCAACCCCACCTGCACAGACCCTAGGAGACCTTTGACCTCATGTGTTGAGATAGTTTCAAAGCTTCACTCCATCAAAGGATCTTTGAAATTCATCAATTTTTTTTTGCAAATTTATTAAAATGTAAAAATTATACCACCATCGCGGCATGAGTGCGTACTTCAAGACAGCACTTACATTCTTTGCCAAAGGGCACCCCCACCTTTTCAAATTATTGGGATGTACATGTACATCCTTTATGTCCTGTTCCGACACCTCTTTGCAGTCATACACAGCAAATTAGATATGGGCCAATTGAACAATCAAATGTGATTTGGGAGGCCCATTTAATAGCATAAACCTCGCATGATTTTTAAGTTGAAATTACCACCTGATTAATTTACCATTGATCATCAAAGTTTGATATGAAAACACTCACCTGGCTTCAAAAAACTAGTTAAGAATACACTTACTGGATGTTCCTCTTCATCTTGTCTTGAAGGCCTGATGTAGTCATTAGTTTGCCAGGGTGAAGTGACAACATTTTTCTTTCCTCTCACGGACGTAGATGCTGACCAACTGAACCATGAGGTCACTTGTTATAAACCTTCACATTTAACAAAACAAGAAATGAGTGAAAATGGAAGCTCTTATTGATTTTAAAACTCAATCACTCCCTGAATGGAAACATGGGCAACCTTCCAAGGCCAATTACACATCAACATGATGGTTTCTATTTGACTCTTTTTCATTTTGAATTCGTTTTAAGCAATGTAGACTCATAGTAGACACGGAGTGATTTGAAACTTTCTAGGCTACATGCTATGGCCCTAATGAAGTAATTTTGCTTGTGCACAGTATCCTCAGCTGATATACTGCTGCAAACCAGAGATGACACTTCTGGGAACATTTCTAAGGATGATGTCATCAAGTTGAAAACCTTGGTCCTCTGATGCACTGTCTAGAGGTGGACCATGTTTTTTCAAAAGCTGTGAATTATGCGCAATCTTGTTCAAGCAGCACAATTCCTCTTTTATTGAAAAACATGTTTCAATGGATCTGCACTCAACTATTCTGCCAGAGGACTTTGGGATTTGGATACCTGAGACATTCACTTCATCGGATGATATAAAGTTGAGATCTCAGACAACAGTGATCCTGCCCTATATTGGTGAATTGGATATATTGGGACATTCAGCTGGATGTCAGATCAATAACTAAAGACCCCCCAAAAAGTAAGGCAGCAGTCTAAATACCCCCATAGGTACCAAAAAGCCATGGTCTTTGCACGAAAACATTAAAACTTATATCACTAGTTTGTTTTCTTCCGTAAAATTTTGATACCCATTATATTGCCCCATTGCGATCATATTGCCAACACAATACCCATTATAAGAAACTTTCTCCCTTTTAAAAGTGCAATAAAAGCATAGCCATATGATTGCCATTTAGTGGAACACCGCATTCTTTCCAGTTGAAGTGTGTGTCACTTAAGGCCTGGTTGTGTATTGTAACCGTGTAATAATGTCTCAGTGCAACTTTGAAAGTGCTTCTGACACAATTTCTAAAATGGACTTGGATGGCGATTATGATCCACAATGGAGCAAGAAAGGTGTCAAAATTTGCAGAAACAAAACAGGAATATGATATCATTTTGTTTTGGCATACGAGCCAATGTTGTAAACTTATGGGGATGATTTTAAAGACATGTGTGTTACTTTTTTGGGGGTCTTGATATGAACATTCACATGAATATCCAAATGAGTGTCCAATCGGAACTCATGCAGCCCTGTTTCTGATCTTGGTCGTCTTGTATTCTGGCCAGATATGAAAATTGGGGATTAGATATAACATCTTTGGATAATGTCAAGTTGAAGATCTTTCTCCTCTTCATGCTCTCAAGAGAAACAGGAAAGAGCACTAAGACAAAGATCTGCTGACATCATCCAGGCCTAGAAGTGATTTCAGGTTCAATCTCTGGATTTGCAAAGCTGTACCCCTACTGCTCCTGGTGGAGTCAATATTCCAGTAGCAGGCTAGTAGCAAGACATCAAACTTGCATGAGCAATTATTATTTGTTTCAATATTTTCTATAAAGAAGCAATTGCATTATACCACCAAGGAGGATTATACAGCACTTGACAGGACACACAAGTGCACACCCCACACACGCACACACACATACACACCCTGCACACACAGACACCCGCAGCACACACATGCATATAGCCAACATGCATTGCACACATATGCAGGCACACACATGCAGCACACACATGCATGCACATGCACACGCATGCATACAAACACACGCATGCATACAAAACACACACCCCTACATACACACACCCAAGTTCCACACACACACTCACATACATACATACACCACTCACACAGTCTTGTATACATGTTGTTCGATAGTGGGACACTATTACCGAACCTCACTGACGGGGACACACAAATGTCCCCGATCAGTGGGTTTCAGGCTTGTTTGTGTGTTTTCATGTTTCCGCTATCATTGTTTAGGGGTCAGGAAACACAATTTGTTATTTTTTTCCTAGCCCCCACCCCTAAACGGGGTCATGCCATTTTACACTTTTCGACATAGGGCTACCCTGGTAAGAGGTCCTACGATAGTGGACGTCCCCGGTCGTCAAATGTCCCTGATCGGAGGTTTTAGGCTAGAAAATGCCCCGGTCAGAGGTGTTTACAAGTTCACACATACATGCACATCCACACACACACAACCACAATCATGATCGCGAGAATCCCCAACTATTCATGAGGCCTGCTCCGCTAGATAAAGTGTTCAAAAGAGCATTTTTCGGGTCGCTCACCGTCATGCACTTTTAAAGGTTGTTTTTGGACCCATTAAGAATGAATGTTTAATATATATTACTTTAAGAGTTTTTTCAAAATGATTCTGACTAGAAGTTGTAACCAGCGAGAAAGGATCAAGCAATACGGCTGAGGATGCATATTCTTGCTTTTTGCTATCGCCAGCCCAATCCATTCGATTTTAAGTTAAAAACCTGATAATATTGGATTACTAAAGTTTCGCAAGAGTTCTCTGAGGGCATGTCGCCAATATTGCAGCCAGATACTTTACCATAATTCAAGGATCAAATTTTACCAAAATACTGTTTTATAGAAGTTCCAATATGTAACAAAGCGAGCAGATTTCAATGTTATATTATACATGTTTTAAATAAAAATCTGGGTTTAAAGTTACGATGTCCATGCCAAGTAATGAAAGAAATCCCTCACTTTACGTTCATACCGCCCCAGATACGTTACCTACCTCCCCTTCGCTCTTGCTAAATGCGGGATACCTAAAGTCAATACCACACCATGCTATGAGTATGAGGTAATATCTGATAAGGTAAAGATGATTAAGTCGGTGAAGCATGTCCTTTATCAAGAAATGCATGATTGATCAACCATGCTTGTTCCCTGTTCCTGAAAATACCGAAGTTTGCAATTTCAACGATTTTGTCATTAGTGATGGCCGATCTTGATCGTAGATCGGAAATCGGCCGATTTTGCCGAATTGCCATTGATTGGGATCGGGAGAAAAGTCATCAGCTACTGATCTACCTAAACTAACATAAAAACCCAAATGTACTCAAATACAACAGATTTTTTAAAGTATATTTAAAAAAATGTTTGGCTAAGGGTGATTGGGGGTCAAAAATGCTGATTACAACAGTATATTCTTCACAATGAAATTTTGTCCTTAAATTCTTATTAAGCCTGGGTAAATCATTCCGTTGTTAAGACACTGCTTTCCAAATATGCCCAGGGTACCATAGATTCCATTCATTAATCTCTTTTACCTTACATCTTTCTCCTCTTCGGGTTTAAGGTTTCTGCATATGGTCCTCCATTGCTCATTACGTACAAGCTGAAAATATCAATAAATTGTAAAAAATTGAGCAATTTTAATCTTGTACTTTAATTCGGCATCAATATTCCTTTGTGAACAATCTTTTGGGACAGCCAATTCCAGAATTTCTAGGAGCAACAGTATTATAAATTTCCTATTGTTCAAGAGCCGAGGATTGTCTGTGATGCAACTGTGCGTACGGGGGTGAATTTTAGCGGGAATTTAAGTGGGTGTATCCACTTGACTGTCATCTACTGAATTCCTGTATATCAGCGTTTGGTTTGCTCGAATATTTGCCTTTTGGATTGGCTATCTTGTCTTAATATTGGGCATTTTTTAATTATATATGGTATGCAACAACAACCACCACCATTGAGAATGTGCAGGTACAAGTAGGGAAAAATCAAGCCATAATGACATATTTGCAGGTTCTGTCTTTGGAGAACATTGCGACTACATTAAAGTCTGCGGGTCAGGGACACCAATAGGAGAGGGTCCAAGGACAACTTAAACACTTACATTAGAGGAGACTAATCAGCAGCAAAGTAAAATGTTTTGAGTCCACTAATAAGTGGAAAAAATACTGTAATGAGCTAGAGCTTATTGCGACTAGATTAGGCTGCTTTCAATTTGTCTTCACGTTCTGATGAAATCTTGCGGATGCAAGATGAAATATCAAGTCAGTCACAATTTTGTTGAGAGACTGGTTTAATTTAATTGCATCGAAATAGAGTAGTTTAATATACTAATCAAAGGGAAGGTGTAGAGATTGTGCAATGAAGAAAATCCAGAAGGGAGAAACAACTGACCTTTCAGAGCGGGGCACCCAAAAAGAACAGAAAGACCGAGAATTTGACAAGCTGGAAAGATAAGAGGAATGTTTTAAGGAAAAGCTTGCTGATGACAGTGGAGAGATGCTGCAGCAAAGCAGGTAGATCTTCTCAAGCAAAGAAGGCATCAGTTCCTGGAAGGAGGTTCCATGCCCCCCCTACAATCCACAGGTTGGAAACACCACCTAACCCATACGTACTAATTTCCATCACTAACCTACAGCAGCATAAGGCCAAACCAAAACTGCTTGCCTTTGGCAAGTACGGCCACTGACGAGAAATTGTCCGAGCTAGCAATAGCAACGACAAGATAATGGTGCAACAGCATGTTTGTAGGAGGGGAAATGGTTAGAAATGTAAGGTCTGTTATGCTAATGGTTATGTCTTGAGTTGTTATATATAAAAAAAATGCGTGAAATGGGTGCAGATGTGGGTTCGTTCACATGAAGGTTTTGTTTCAATGCAATATTTTCAGCAGCATTCCCATTTGTGAATAATGAAACTGGGAAATTGATTCAAGACCTTGTATTTCCTAGATATTGTAGTTCCGACCTTTTGATTAATAGGAGTTGTAACTTAACACAATTTTGTGTGTGTTGGGGATATAATCAATCTTCATAGAGCTATTATTCATTCCCAACATGGACGCCAGCCACAGAGCAGAGGTTTCTTGTTTTAAATTTGACCCGGACAACTTGTTTGATAGATCTGATGGCATAAGGATACCAAGTCAAGATACGAATATCGGTAATAATCGGTGAATGATTTGACGAATAACGAGCAAGCCAGCAGTGGGGACCTGATGGATAAGAGGCAGGTTCAGATCAAGCATAGGTTTTTGGAACGCATTGATGCACCAGAAGACATTATCCAAGTCATTGAACATGGTATAAAATTCGGTTAGTGACACACCGGCCTCCAACACATCATTTCAAGAACAATAGGTCGGACTAGACAATTCCAGATTTTGTTACTGAGGCCATCAATGAACTTTTTTAATGAGCAATTGTATTGCAGACTGTTCATTTTACCTCCATTATATTATTAATCCTTCACCTGTTTCTGTGCAAAACTTGGGCAAAAGACTTATTTTAAATCGTTTATGTTAATTATTATGCTTAGAAACAAGGTCACTTTCAAGTGGGGGATTATGGAGTTGCTAAGCAGTATTCCTCATTAAAAAATATTTTATGTTTTCATTTGATCTAAAAGCTTGGTACCATCACATGAAATCTTTCAAGCCATCGTAAATGTCTTTGTTTTTCTGGGAAGTTTTAAATGGGGTTTTTGATTTTATTTTTACGAAAAGTTTAAGACATCTCATCAAATTACGGAGATAGGTTTTTTCAATATAGCATATTTAGATGATGTTTGGGGAATAGCTTCTCTTTTGAAGAGTGTCAACTCCACAGCAGAAATTGGCTATGCAGGTAAGCTTGACCTTCGGAGTGATGGTTATTTCCAATGTTGAAAACGTTGTGGAATCCAGGCCAAGAGTAGAGTTACCTTAAATGGATGGGAATAGTTTTGGATTCAAAAGACCAAGAGTAAAGCATGAATCACGATTGAATAGTAGTATTTTGTCCTCAACAGAGGTACTGATATCAGGTTACCTTACATCACTGCCAGACAACATCCGTCTTAGTAGGGAAAGTAATTTAAGTGAAATCAATTATAGGGGTCTAATTGCTCAAAGCAGACAGATTTGCCAGAATGTAAGCACAACAACATTATTGGACAAGGTATGTAAGTTCAAGCTGGTTAACCTGGTGATAGAGGAAATATTTTAGGAGAAATAATGCTAACCAAAGCTATTAACATGTGTCACATTTAGAATATTGAAGTCACAGGTTTTGGTTTATAGGATTCCAGTGGTAACGGCTGCGGTGCTTTGAATTGCCAGGGGCAGGTGAGAAAGATACGACCCCATGAAATGTATATACTCGACCCAAAATGGGGTACAGGTGTGCGTTTACGCTGGGTTTAAAAAAAATCGACCACCCATGTTATAGGACTAAAATGTACAAAAATATGGACCCATTTATAGAGTTGGTCCCGAAATTTCGACCCACTAAGTTGGCTTTGAAATTTCGCGCAATTTCATAGTAATCTTTGCAAAATCGGCCCATTTCATAGTAAACAATTCCGAAATTCGGAAAAATCAACCATTTTTCATTGTTGATGATTTTACCGAAAATACAGAAAAATTGACCCATTTTCATAGTCAATTGCGACCAAAAAATGGAAATGGAACCCCCCCATTTATATAGTAGCAATGAACTAAAAAAAGGAACCCATCAATATAGAAGCATGGTGGGAAAAATGACCCATGTTATAGTAAGGGGTGAAAATGGGAACCAATCGGCAGGCACCGGGACACATAGGTACCTACCTTTTCCATGAGTACCCCCCGGGTTTAATCACACGGTCAGAGAATAGGATATAGAGGTAAGAGCTCCACATGGAGGAAGTTAAAAGTGTGTGATCAAAGCCATTAACACTTACTGGCTCAAGTGATCGAGAGTCGATCAATACATGTGGCAGGTAGTATAAAATGCTGCCTTTGTGTGCATAGGGGGTTAAGCATGTGTGCAAAGTTAAAAGGCAATGTGTGAGGGTGTGTTGCCGGATAATAAAGGTGTGGAATCGGGTCTCCAGAAGGGAGAGAGTTAGAATTGCATAAATTCTGATTTAGAGATAATCTCATTTGCAAGATTTTCTGTATTATTTGCAAGTCAGTGGATTTCCGAGATAGAATACAGAAGAGATCTGAGCTGGGAGATTGATTTAGATGACTGGGGGGCGGAAAGTCCCCCAAGATTGTTTCAATTTGATCGATTATGGATTTTGGGCCAAATAATGTTTGACCGGCTGAGGATAATGTCAACGCAAATTACCCAAATTCAAATTCTATATATTGCGCAGCGGAGTTCTAGTCAGGATTGCATTTTCAGTTTTTGTGGGTATTAGGACAATTGGCAAGTCCCACCCATTTCTTGAATTGGCGATTGCAAATAAACACATGAGAGCCATTAGAGCCTTGGCTACTTTGATACACCAGCCCCTACCATCGGCTGACAGGACAATTCACAGTGTTTTTTGACACCTGATCAGCGACGAAGTTAAGCTAGATTGAAAATTTGAGATTTTATCAGTGCAACGTTTTTTTCTCGGCAGAAAAAAAAAAACATATACATGGATTTGTGATTGAGTATGCAAATTGTTTTTCAAGCCTTATCGTTCACAGAAATGAAGGTTTTTAATAGTTCTCTGAAAAGGGGTCATGCAACATCCCGAGGCGGAAAGTACTATAAGAAGTAAGATAATACAATCGTGCTTGAGAGGTATTGGAGTGACTGAGACACATGCCTACAGTAACGGAGATAACCAATAAAGATATCAAAGTTTCATTTTGATTAGAATGCCTTACCTCAAAACCCCATCTGTAAAGTTTCACCCTGAATATATTAAACCGTTTTGATGTGAGTGCTTAAAACGTGATTTTGTATAAGACCATCGAGCACGGTGTTATGTTAAATTAAATATTGGTTGAAAAAAGGGGGGCAAATTTTTGCACATAACATCCAAAACTAAACATCTTTTAGCCTAAGATTTCACAGGGTAAATGAGAAATATTGTAGCTTCAGATACCAAATTTTTGCCCAAGAGTCAAAAATGCAAAGTTCAAGAGTATTTCAATCTCGATATGGAGTGAGTGAAATTTTGGGAATGGAGATAGGGGGGAAAGAGAGAGGAGAGATTAAGGACAGAGAGATTGATTTTTCGATTGGGTGTTTGACTACTGAATGCCATTTCAAACAAAAATGATCCATATACCGTGAAATGAAGAAACATGATCCCATTTGATTAAAAAAACATCATCAAGGGTCATTTATTTTTCTGATGGATGGGGAGTGTATAGTGGCCTGAACGAAGAGGGATATGAACACTTCAATGTTCTCCCACAAGTACCATTTTCAAAAGGGTGAGTACAGGCAAGTGAGGAAGTGACAGGTCATAGTATGATACAGATCCAATACCATTTTAATTAAGTGGCATAACCAGTGGGTGGCAAACGGGGGGGAGGGCGAGCGCAACCGATACTGTATGTGGACTTAATTTCTCAGTGAAGTAAGTAGGTGACCAGCTTTGGGGTTATAAGAATAAAATTAGAATTCCCTAAAAACTTAATTTTCAAAATATGGAACTAGGAGAACACAAATTGATGTGGCCCCGTTTCAACAAAGTGTTAATGTAGTGTTCAATTAAGGTCTAAGTCGTAACAATATTGAACACAGATTTGTTATTTTGTGATTTTTGGTACCGGTGGCATTGGGGGAGATAGAGGGGGAAAGAGAGAGTAGAGACCAAGACGAGAGAGGAGAGATATTGATTCGATACTTTGTTTAACACAGGTGTGGGTGTTTTGGCAGGACCGACCAAAATGATCCTGATCCGTTCAAAAGAGAAATGAAAGAAACACTGATCTCTTTGATAAAAACATCCACAAGGGTTTCGCATCTTTTTTATGAGGATGGGGAGGGTTTAGTGGCCTGAACGAAGAGGGATATGAACACTTCAATGTTCTACACAAGTACATTTTCAACACAAGGGTACAGGCAAGTGAGAGAGTCATAATAAAATTATCTTCAAAGCTATGAGTAGATCTATACCGTCTTCTTTCCTTTAGTAATGATTATATATCAAAAACCTTCCATTTTGGTATTTGCTTATATAATTCAACAACACAAGGTTGATTGAAATAAACCAGGGTTAGGCCTACCTTATCACTTAAGGGATTAAGCGTTCTCCTGATTCCCATGTGTTCTACCAGGTTTGGGGGTTATAAGAATTAAAATTATTATTCCACAAAGTAACATAGAACAAGTTGTATGCGAGTAACATAATTTTCCAAATATGTAACATGGGAACACAAATTGATGCAGCCCTGTTTCAACAAAGTTGTCAATGTGTGTTTGATAAGGTCCAATGTTTACTTTATTTGTACCCAGATATTGTTATTTTGTAATCATATTTTTGGTAGGTGGCATTATTGTTTGTATAGCGGCGGAGTGGGGACACGGCGGAAGCGAACTTATCGCTATCAGCATAAAAGGG